>OY992885.1:64324956-64377456 GCA_963921405.1 Cepaea hortensis | reverse complement strand
TCACGTGACTTTGTGCCGAAGAGTACCATGACACGCACGCACGCACGCGCGCGCGCGCACACACACACACACACACACACACACACACACACATACAAAGAAAGAGATAGTCCTGCAAGAAACATGAAACCCATTAAATACTCAGATAAATTAGACGTAATCAGTTGACAATTTTCATGTTATAAAGACAAATGCACGTGAAAACTTGGTGACAGCTAGCAAACTTGATGGGAGAGTCAAGGGGAAGACAAAGGCATACATGTCTGGATGGCTTGGCCACATGAAATAATCGGGACTAGAACTCAGACTTGTTGGGAAACTGGTGATCGTGTGAGATGGCGAACAGTGACCATCCACGCTTATCCTTCAGGTGGATTCCATCCGGGGTGGCGGGTGGCATCTACCCGGCGCTATTTCCCCACAGCTGGGGGGCCTGGTCGACTTAAGTAATGTACAACTTTAGAAATCCATCGTCTGAGCACGAAATGATCGTCGATATCTGCTTTAGACCAGGCTTGTGAAGAAGATGATGACCATCGAAAGGGAAGACACGGGAACTAAGAATATGATCTAAAACCAACAATAAAACCAAACGCAACGTTTAAAATACTTGCAAAGCGTAATACCCTTTAATGAAAGGGAGGTTGGGTTGAGTCAAAAACCAACATCACAGCGTTCGAGACAATCCCTATACGTGTTCCGTCCTCATCTTCAACTGCTAGCGAAGAGTCCCAAGACAAATGATACCAGTTGCAGACTAATTATGTGTCCGTCTGGCCTTTCTTCGGAGCACTGCGTGTCTGCCAGCTCCTCTGGTCATCTTCTGTCAAACAATTCTCTCGAGCCCCAGTGTTAGACCATACTGGAAAGTAGCACATCAGATGGTTTTGCCACGTAACAAGACTATCACAAGACAATGTAGCACACAGATCTGTAGCACTTAGATGCCATATAGGACAGAAACAGAGTGCGATGTCACTCTGGCAGACATAAGATAGTCGGATTGAGAGACTGTAAATATCACCAGGTATGATGCACGCTCTCATAGGTTATCCATTCGTAATCTGTCGCTGCAAATCAGAATAGGAATAGAGAGGAACTTGAAGAAGAAATTATAATTGTACAGTTAAGCAGCATTCTAATCTGGTGGTTTTAAAATAGCCGACACACCCCCTATTGGCATTGGTTGATTCATTTTAGCCTGTGCCATTATGTTACAAATTTGGCATCAATAAATCTGCTCTGAGATATTGAAGTTGAGCCAGCAGTGAAATACATGCGCTTGTAAGTGTTCTCCGTGTGGGTGAATGCCACTTTCTCGGCCCCTTGAGGAACAGGGCGTCATCACCTTTATTCTACTTGGTATCATCAGATGTCGGTACAAGTGATCTGCTTTCCAGAAACCAGCGCGAGAGCGCTGGGGAATGCTGCTGCAGTGATGGTTTCCAGGGGAGCTGACCCTATCTGTCTATAACAGAATAGCTCTCAGCTGACCATATCTGTCTATAAGAGATAGATGAACCGTTCACAATTCACAACCACAGCCCTGTACTATCTGATCGTGCTCGATCGATACACTTTCAGACAGCCATTGAGCTTTGGGCTGAAAGAATTAATCTGGGCACACCGAAAATAACTCGGGTGATTGAACTATTCATATCAGCAGACACAAGTCGATGGCCACCCTCCCTGTCTCTCTCCTCCTTTGGGCTTTCATGCAGGCAGCAGTATTGAGAGAATCGTATTACATGAGCTACCTGTTTGCCCTGGCCGTGGTAACTGATAGCAAAGGCTCAAGGGCCCACCGCAGTCCGATTCCCACTTACAGCTGCTTTGAATCCGGCATCGGGGGTTCTCAACTAGCAGTCTACAGGCTACCATTGAACTGCGGGCATCTGTCATGGTGCCGTGAAGGCGTGGAGACAAACGTATACCGTTATGGTTAGAAAATAAACACAAGTATGTTGTAGTATATGGTAGTCGGTAGGTGGCGGATATGACGGTCATGTTGCATGTACATTGAACGTGTACTTTTGTATGGATGTGAAGCATGGACAATGAGCAGTCAGGCTGAAAAACATCTGATGGCTGTAGAGATGTGGTTTCTGAGGAAAATGCAAAGAATACCATGGACAGCCAGAAAGACCAATGAACAAGTCCTTCAAGAAACAAATGAAGATCGTAAATTGATTAGAGAAATTAGATGTAGACAGTCAACATTTTTTGGGCATGTTATGAGAAGAAATGGATTAGAGAATTTGGTGACAACTGGTAAGATCGAGGGGAACAGACCAAGGGGAAGACCTAGAAGCAAGTACCTGGATGGCTTGGCCTTGTGGCATGGTCGAGACAGAAACACGGAGCTGATCCACGACTCTGGTGATCGAGTGAGATGGCAGAACATGACCGCCCACGCTTACCGGCAAGGCACATGATGGATGGATGGATGGTTGCATGTAAATTAGCAACATTCCTGTGTGTGGTTTGGGAGGGGACGAGGGTGTAGCAGCGAGAAAAGCGGCAGTGTTTTCATTCAACAGCCTTGCACACACACACACACATACACGCACGCGCGCGGCAAGTTAATATCGTTGTTGTTGATTTGTCCTATTTATTCCGTTTTCAATTATTTCGTTTGCATGTGAGTTAGTGCCTAAATATGTCCACTTAGCAATTATCTTTCTATGTCCCGTCGACACCAGAAACGAACCCACGCACACTCACACATACTTTGAATAGGGTGGATGTGTCTGTGCGTCTGTATGAAGCCGTGTATCTCTCTCTCCCTCTCTATGCCCCCCCCCCCCTTTTTCCAATCAGAGAGAGAGAGAGAGAGATTAATGTGATTTCTTATTTCAAAATTCTAATCAAGAAGACGCCGAGTTCGGTGAGAATATTTTGTTTGTTTGTTTTGCTTGTCTGTCTAAAGGCGGCTAAAGACTTGCCACCAGCGCACCAACATGCAATGATGTCACTGTGACTATCTAGGACAGATGTTGTCATTTCTGGACAAATAGAGACAATCCCCCCTCCACCTTATGTTTCTGTTCCCCGATGTGTAAATAAATATAGGATGACAAATGTTGCCAGCATCCATCGTCATGTTGAGGTCATTCCCTGTACCAGCAGACCAGCTCCGTATCAGTGCCTCTCATGTAGATAAAGGGTAAACACACTGCTGGAGACACGGGCTTTAGACAGGTGAAGGCAATTCAAGCGCGCGCGCACACTGGCACGCGCGTGTGCACGTATACATGGAGCCATTGTGGTATAGACATTAGTTGATAGCTTGATGAACTAGAAGTGACGTCAGTGCCCTGAGGATACAGCATTGTGTGTTCAGTCTCTCTCAGGAGATGTGGGGGTGTGGAAGTTTCCCTAACACTCTTGTGGAGATGTTGACATCCACTTAAGTTAGGCTTGTGAGCACAGAGATTGAAACAGAACAAGAGAGCTGATGGCCAGGCAGGATGGTATTAGTTTTATAGTCATTCATTAACACCTCCTCCCCACCCAACGGCCTCTGTTATTCTATTCAAAATCATCACAATGGACCGTCACACACCCGACATTATACTAAATAGACCTGACATTATACTAAACAGACCTGACATTATACTAAACAGACCTGACATTATACTAAACAGACCTGATATTATACTTCACAGACATGGCATCATACTAAATAGACCTGATATTATACTAAACAGACCTGATATTATACTTCACAGACCTGGCATCATACTAAATAGACCTGATATTATACTAAACAGACCTGATGTTATACTACAAAAGACCACTAAACAGACTTGATATACTAAACAGACCTGACATTATACTAAATAGACCTGACATTATACTAAATAGACCTAACATTATACTAAATAGACCTGACATTATACTAAACAGACCTGACATTATATTAAACAGACCTGATATTATACTACAAAAGACCTGATATTATACTAAATAGACCTGATGTTATACTGCAAAAGACCTGAGATATACTAAACAGACCTGATATACTAAATAGACCTGACATTATACTAAATAGACCTGGCATTATACTAAATAGACCTAACATTAAACTAAATAGACCTGACATTATACTAAATAGACCTAACATTATACTAAATAGGCCTGATATTATACTAAACAGGCGTGATATTATATTACACAGACCAGATATTATACTAAACAGACATGACATTATACTAAATTTTTGTTTGTTTGTTCGCTTATCCTTTACAGGACATCACTGTCAACATCAGCATCTATCAGCTGATTGTTGATTTCTTGGCAAGATTACGCTCAGTAGTTTGCCATTGCTGTCTGAGCGACCAGCTCACATACCCTGTTAGCTACAGACACAATGAGAACCGCTACCGATTCTCGCTCACGTCACATTACTCAGGAGAGTGTACAGGATTACGGAGAAAGATGTTAAACGCCTAGGTCAGGGAGACCGGTTTATACTAAATAGACATTATACTAAACAGATCTGATATTATACTAAACAGACCTGACATTCAAAACAATGTTTTCCCGTAGTGAATTTGAATAACGAAGACCCAAACAATAGATTGCACGATCTATTGCCTGGCATATTTCGCTGCATCTCGTCAGGTACATACTGCAGAAATCACACAACTTACGTGAAATTAACTAGATAAATCCTTCAAGTTGAAATATACACAATTTCGCACAGTAATGTCGATTGTCTACCACGGTAATTTTAAGCTGACTAACATGTCTTTCTGTTTACACAATTCTGGCTTGCGTTGATAGATCATAATTGCTTCTGCAAATTTTAACAAGCGAGTATTTTGTGTTCTAAACAACACGCGAAATGCAGTGTCTTTGGACACCACATGGCGACTGGCGACAATGTGCCTGCCGATTGAACACGCCGGGAGCTTCCGGTGTGTCGGCTCCTCGTGGCTAGCCTCTCCTGTGTGTTGTATCTTGTTGACCCATTGAGGTATGTGTTCTGACACCCGTTTGTTAAGCTGTCTCTCCGTTCGACCAATGTAAACGGCCTGGCATCTACATGTGAATTGGTAAATACAATTGTTTGTGGCGTACAGAGGAACAGGCTCTTTGACTGTTGATCAAACAATTAGGCGGCTCGTCGGTTTTGTGTAAATTTCGTTGTAAATTTGAAATGACCGTCGGGATAACAGATGTTCCAGATACAAACAGTACCTGTTACTATATGTTTTAATTGTTTAAACTTAAGTATTATTCAGTTCATGTGATATATAACTCTGCATATTGCACCTGACGAGTTGCAGCGAAATATGTCAGGCAATACATCGTGCAACATTTTGTTTGTGGCTTCTGTGTTTAACAACTGCGTTAAAATCTACGTATCTTCAGCGTCAGCGACATGACATGAGTGACGCCATACTTGCCGGCCTGTCTGTGCTATGTCAGGTATGCGACACCTGTTGCCTTCCGGAACATGCTTTCTTATGTAGCCATCTCCACCGGCCCGGACGTGTCGGCTTAACGTGTGAATCTTGTCTTCGGGCGGGCAAGTGGGATGCGGTGTTTCTGGGTGATTCATGACCTCGTGCAGGTCTCACGCCCTGAGCAAAGCATCTCTCTCTCTCTCTCTCTCTCTCTCTCTCTCTCTCTCTCTCTCTCTCTCTCTCTCTCTCTCTCTCTCTCTCTCTCTCACACACACACACTCACACACATGTGCGCGTACGCGCGCGTGCTCAGTTTCCCTCACATTCGCTGGCCCATTGTCAGTAGCATTGTCTCTTTCACTATCTATCATTACACACATACACAGACACGCTCGAACAGAGAGAGAGAGAGAGAGAGAGAGAGTTACGTACATAACCTCATACGTGCATTCCTTCACACACATACACACAAACCCGCATGCAGCAAGATAGGTAGGCACGTACACAATACTCATACACGCACACACCTCATACACGCACACACAACTCATACACGCACACACAACTCATACACGCACAGACATTCCCATCTTGAAGTGGTATAGCAGCCTGCCTGTTCTAATGACCCCAAGTTTAGCTACTATAGTAGTGTCTTCCATGTCGAACAAGGAGAGGGCACATCGAAGTGAGATCCGAATCTGCTGCCTTGTAGGTCGAGTGGGGACAGTCAAATACGAAAAGCTGATTCGAAAACAATGCTTGTCGCAATTAGGTGCACTTAAACCATATGCTTGACGAAACAGAGCAGTGTAGCTTGCTTAACGAAGACCTCGAAAATTAAAAGAAAGTATTCATTCATTCAGTGGCATGTCCTTTGCAGAACCTCGCTCCCGTAACAACCTTCCGGAAAACCTCTCGATCATAAGCAAGATGTCCCGCTTCCGATACACTCATCTGGAAATCATCCGCCACACCCTGGACCAGCTTCTCCTTCCTCTTCCTCTCTTCCCAGGCATATACCCCTCCATTATTGTTCTCTCCAAACTTTCGTGACGTTTCAAGTGACCAAAATATTTCAATTGTCTTTGTTTTATCGTCTTTAATAGCCAACCTTCTTCAATATTCAGCCCTTGAAGTATGGATGCATTTGTTCTGTTCTTTCCCCAAGATATTCTTAGAACTCGTCTATAACATTTATATTCAAAGGCATTTACGCGCTGTTCAGTTTGTTTAGTAAGTGTCCAGGTCTCACAGGCGTATGTTGCAATTGGAAAGATGCGTGATCTTAAAAATCAAATTTTTGTAGTTCTGTCTGTCCCACTCCATAATTTATTCAGTTGTTTTAGTTTTTGAAGAGCAATTGATAGTCGTTGTTTAATTTCTTTCATAATGTCACCGTTGTTGGTAATCAATGACCCAAGATATTCAAAAAATTTTCCACCACCTCCAATTTTCCATCATCAACATATATTTCTTTCTCCATAGTAGTTTTATCTGTGTGCATTATCTTTGTTTTTGCTATGTTCAGATATAAGTTGTGATTTTCACTATTCAATTGGGTTGAGGCTATTAGGTTTAAAAGAAAGCAGAATGGTGCAAATCCCTTGGAGTCCCGCCAGGCGGTGATAGTACAGCCCACAAACACCCCTTCCCCCTCCCCGCTCGCCTCAGATGAGTCCAAACAAGTTCTGTGGTGTCAGCGTACAGACCAACAGTGCCACTGACCAATCATTCCTGACACTCAGCACACAACAATGCCACTGACCAATAATTCCTGACACTCAGCACACAACAGTGCCACTGACCACAAATAATTCCTGACACTCAGCACACAACAGTGCCACTAACCAATCATTCCTGACACTCGACACACAACAGTGCCACTAACCAATCATTCCTGACACTCAACACACAACAGTGCCACTAACCAATCATTCCTGACACTCGACACACAACAGTGCAACTGACCACCAGTAATTCCTGACACTCAACACACAACAGTGCCACTAACCAATCATTCCTGACACTCGACACACAACAGTGCCACTGACCAATCATTCTTGACACTCAACATACAACAGCAGAATGCCCATGCCCCCTTCAGACATCACCTTTATAAAGACAAAATTCATGTGTCGTACATCTGAGAGACACCTCATTGCTCAAAACAGAGGGTATCAGACCATACCTTCCGACAGCGAAGGACACAAGAGAGGGGGTTCGAATACGTATGCGAAAGTCGGTAACAAGCAATGAAGTATCAATGAACTATAATAAGGAGTCATAAATTATAGGGATTGATGGAGGAAGGAAAAATCAGAATTGATAATCATAGCAGTCCAGCAAATAAATATCTACCACTTTCAGGCGGGGAAATAAATGACACAAACGGCTCAGTAGTTAAAGAATTTAACAGCTGCTAGAAAGATGGGGATATCCAGACATGGACGGACAACAGAGGAGACGAAATGGAGGATGGCAAATATATTCATCTATTCAACAAACCAGATGAGAAGCCGTCCTTCTACTCTAGGAGACTTCGACTGCAGATGTGGCCTTCTGCACAGCAGACATCCTCCGTAGAATCGATCGCCAAATGCTTGATCTGTCAACAGGCAGTGACCACAGACTAGTAATGATGATGAATATTCCATATATATATATGGAATTACAAACGATATTATCGAAGTAGATTTGCCATGTAAAAAAACAAAACAAGTACTGTGGAGGAATTCTTCTGAATTAAAAAAAAAATGAAGCAAAGTAAACAGTCAGTGACAACTGGACATTGTTAACGTAACTTAGGAGCATGGATAGAGGCTCGGAAAACTGCAGCAGTAATGCTGTTGGTAGAAACAAATAAGTAGAACTATGCAGCAGTAATGTTGTTGGTAGAGACAAATAAGTAGAACAGTGCAGCAGTAATGCTGTTGGTAGAGACAAATAAGTAGAACAATGCAGCAGTAATGTTGTTGGTAGAGACAAATAAGTAGAACAATGCAGCAGTAATGCTGTTGGTAGAAACAAATAAGTAGAACTATGCAGCAGTAATGTTGTTGGTAGAGACAAATAAGTAGAACAATGCAGCAGTAATGTTGTTGGTAGAGACAAATAAGTAGAACAATGCAGCAGTAATGCTGTTCGTAGAAACAAGTAGAACAATGCAGCAGTAATGTTGTTGGTAGAAACAAATAAGTGGAACAATGCAGCAGTAATGTTGTTGGTAGAAACAAATAAGTATAACAATGCAGCAGTAATGTTGTTGGTAGAGACAAATAAGTAGAACAATGCAGCAGTAATGCTGTTGGTAGAAACAAATAAGTAGAACAATGCAGCAGTAATGCTGTTGGTAGAAACAAATAATTAGAACAATGCAGCAGTAATGTTGTTGGTAGAAACAAATAAGTAGAACAATGCAGCAGTAATGTTGTTGGTAGAAACAAATAAGTAGAACAATGCAGCAGTAATGTTGTCGGTAGAGACAAATAAGTAGAACAATGCAGCAGTAATGTCGGTAGAGACAAATAAGTAGAACAATGCAGCAGTAATGCTGTTGGTAGAGACAAATAAGTAGAAGAATGCAGCAGTAATGTTGTTGGTAGAGACAAATAAGTAGAACAATGCAGCAGTAATGTTGTTGGTAGAGACAAATAAGTAGAACAATGCAGCAGTAATCTTGTTGGTAGAGACAAATAAGTAGAACAATGCAGCAGTAATGCTGTTCGTAGAAACAAGTAGAACAATGCAGCAGTAATGTTGTTGGTAGAAACAAATAAGTGGAACAATGCAGCAGTAATGTTGTTGGTAGAAACAAATAAGTATAACAATGCAGCAGTAATGTTGTTGGTAGAGACAAATAAGTAGAACAATGCAGCAGTAATGCTGTTGGTAGAAACAAATAAGTAGAACAATGCAGCAGTAATGCTGTTGGTAGAAACAAATAATTAGAACAATGCAGCAGTAATGTTGTTGGTAGAAACAAATAAGTAGAACAATGCAGCAGTAATGTTGTTGGTAGAAACAAATAAGTAGAACAATGCAGCAGTAATGTTGTCGGTAGAGACAAATAAGTAGAACAATGCAGCAGTAATGTCGGTAGAGACAAATAAGTAGAACAATGCAGCAGTAATGTCGGTAGAGACAAATAAGTAGAACAATGCAGCAGTAATGCTGTTGGTAGAGACAAATAAGTAGAAGAATGCAGCAGTAATGTTGTTGGTAGAGACAAATAAGTAGAACAATGCAGCAGTAATGTTGTTGGTAGAGACAAATAAGTAGAACAATGCAGCAGTAATCTTGTTGGTAGAGACAAATAAGTAGAACAATGCAGCAGTAATGCTGTTCGTAGAAACAAGTAGAACAATGCAGCAGTAATGTTGTTGGTAGAAACAAATAAGTAGAACAATGCAGCAGTAATGTTGTTGGTGGAAACAAATAAGAAGAGCAATGCAGCAGTAATGTTGTTGGTAGAGACAAATAAGTAGAGCAATGCAGCAGTAATGTTGTTGGTAGAAACAAATAAGTAGAACAATGCAGCAGTAATGTTGTTGGTAGAGACAAATAAGTAGAACAATGCAGCAGTAATGTTGTTGGTAGAGACAAATAAGTAGAACAATGCAGCAGTAATGTTGTTGGTAGAGACAAATAAGTAGAACAATGCAGCAGTAATGTTGTTGGTAGAGACAAATAAGTAGAACAATGCAGCAGTAATGTTGTTGGTAGAGACAAATAAGTGGAACAATGCAGCAGTAATGTTGTTGGTAGAGACAAATAAGTAGAACAATGCAACAGTAATGTTGTTGGTAGAGACAAATAAGTAGAACAATGCAGCAGTAATGTTGTCGGTAGAGACAAATAAGTATAACAATGCAGCAGTAATGTTGTTGGTAGAGACACATAAGTAGAACAGTGCAGCAGTAATGCTGTTGGTAGAGACAAATAAGTAGAACAGTGCAGCAGTAATGCTGTTGGTAGAAACAAATAAGAAGAACAATGCAGCAGTAATGTTGTTGGTAGAAACAAGTAAAACAATGCAGCAGTAATGTTGTTGGTAGAGACAAATAAGTAGAACAATGCAGCAGTAATGTCGGTAGAGACAAATAAGTAGAACAATGCAGCAGTAATGCTGTTGGTAGAGACAAATAAGTAGAGAAATGCAGCAGTAATGTTGTTGGTAGAAACAAATAAGTAGAACAATGCAGCAGTAATGTTGTTGGAAGAAACAAGTAGAACAATGCAGCAGTAATGTTGTTTGTAGAGACAAATAAGTAGAACAATGCAGCAGTAATGTCGGTAGAGACAAATAAGTAGAACAGTGCAGCAGTAATGTTGTTGGTAGAGGCAAATAAGTAGAAGAATGCAGCAGTAATGTTGTTGGTAGAGACAAATAAGTAGAACAATGCAGCAGTAATGTTGTTGATAGAAACAAATAAGTGGAACAATGCAGCAGTAATGTTGTTGGTAGAAACAAATAACTATAACAATGCAGCAGTAATGTTGTTGGTAGAGACAAATAAGTAGAACAATGCAGCAGTAATGCTGTTGGTAGAAACAAATAAGTAGAACAATGCAGCAGTAATGCTGTTGGTAGAAACACATAAGTAGAACAATGCAGCAGTAATGTTGTTGGTAGAAACAAATAAGTAGAACAATGCAGCAGTAATGTCGGTAGAGACAAATAAGTAGAACAATGCAGCAGTAATGTCGGTAGAGACAAATAAGTAGAACAATGCAGCAGTAATGTCGGTAGAGACAAATAAGTAGAACAATGCAGCAGTAATGCTGTTGGTAGAGACAAATAAGTAGAAGAATGCAGCAGTAATGTTGTTGGTAGAGACAAATAAGTAGAACAATGCAGCAGTAATGTTGTTGGTAGAGACAAATAAGTAGAACAATGCAGCAGTAATTCTGTTCGTAGAAACAAGTAGAACAATGCAGCAGTAATGTTGTTGGTAGAAACAAATAAGTGGAACAATGCAGCAGTAATGTTGTTGGTAGAGACAAATAAGTAGAGCAATGCAGCAGTAATGTTGTTGGTAGAGACAAATAAGTAGAAGAATGCAGCAGTAATGTTGTTGGTAGAGACAAATAAGTAGAACAATGCAGCAGTAATGTTGTTGGTAGAGACAAATAAGTAGAACAATGCAACAGTAATGTTGTTGGTAGAGACAAATAAGTAGAAGAATGCAGCAGTAATGTTGTTGGTAGAGACAAATAAGTAGAACAATGCAGCAGTAATGTTGTTGGTAGAGACAAATAAGTGGAACAATGCAGCAGTAATGTTGTTGGTAGAGACAAATAAGTAGAACAATGCAACAGTAATGTTGTTGGTAGAGACAAATAAGTAGAACAATGCAGCAGTAATGTTGTTGGTAGAGACAAATAAGTAGAACAATGCAACAGTAATGTTGTTGGTAGAAACAAATAAGTAGAACAATGCAGCAGTAATGTTGTTGGTAGAGATAAATAAGTAGAACAATGCAGCAGTAATGTTGTTGGTAGAAACAAATAAGTGGAACAATGCAGCAGTTATGTTGTTGGTAGAAACAAATAAGTATAACAATGCAGCAGTAATGTTGTTGGTAGAGACAAATAAGTAGAACAATGCAGCAGTAATGTTGTTGGTAGAGACAAATAAGTAGAACAATGCAGCAGTAATGTTGTCGGTAGAGACAAATAAGTAGAACAATGCAGCAGTAATGTTGTTGGTAGAGACAAATAAGTAGAAGAATGCAGCAGTAATGTCGTTGGTAGAAACAAATAAGTAGAACAATGCAGCAGTAATGTTGTTGGTAGAAACAAATAAGTAGAACAATGCAGCAGTAATGTTGTTGGTAGAGACAAATAAGTAGAGCAATGCAGCAGTAATGTTGTTGGTAGAGACAAATAAGTAGAACAATGCAGCAGTAATGTTGTTGGTAGAAACAAATAAGTATAACAATGCAGCAGTAATGTTGTTGGTAGAAACAAATAAGTGGAACAATGCAGCAGTAATGTTGTTGGTAGAAACAAATAAGTATAACAATGCAGCAGTAATGTTGTTGGTAGAGACAAATAAGTAGAACAATGCAGCAGTAATGTTGTTGGTAGAGACAAATAAGTAGAACAATGCAGCAGTAATGTTGTTGGTAGAAACAAATAAGTAGAACAATGCAGCAGTAATGTTGTTGGTAGAGAAAAATAAGTAGAACAATGCAGCAATAATGTCGTTGGTAGAAACAAATAAGTAGAACAATGCAGCAGTAATGTTGTTGGTAGAAACAAATAAGTAGAACAATGCAGCAGTAATGTTGTTGGTAGAAACGTAGAACAATGCAGCAGTAATATTGTTGGTAGAAACAAATAAGTGGAACAATGCAGCAGTAATGTTGTTGGTAGAAACAAATAAGTAGAGCAATGCAGCAGTAATGTTGTTGGTAGAGACAAATAAGTAGAGCAATGCAGCAGTAATGTTGTTGGTAGAAACAAATAAGTGGAACAATGCAGCAGTAATGTTGTTGGTAGAGACAAATAATTAGAACAATGCAACAGTAATGTTGTTGGTAGAGACAAATAAGTGGAACAATGCAGCAGTAATGTTGTTGGTAGAGACAAATAAGTGGAACAATGCAGCAGTAATGTTGTTGGTAGAGACAAATAATTAGAACAATGCAACAGTAATGTTATTGGTAGAGACAAATAAGTAGAACAATGCAGCAGTAATGTTGTTGGTAGAGACAAATAAGTAGAACAATGCAACAGTAATGTTGTTGGTAGAAACAAATAAGTAGAACAATGCAGCTGTAATGTTGTTGATAGAGACAAATAAGTAGAACAATGCAGCAGTAATATTGTTGGTAGAAACAAATAAGTAGAACAATGCAGCAGTAATGTTGTTGGTAGAAACAAATAAGTAGAACAATGCAGCAGTAATGTTGTTGGTAGAGACAAATAAGTAGAGCAATGCAGTAGTAATGTTGTTGGTAGAGACAAATAAGTAGAACAATGCAGCAGTAATGTTGTTGGTAGAGACAAATAAGTAGAGCAATGCAGTAGTAATGTTGTTGGTAGAGACAAATAAGTAGAACAATGCAGCAGTAATGTTGTTGGTAGAAACAAATAAGTATAACAATGCAGCAGTAATGTTGTTGGTAGAAACAAATAAGTGGAACAATGCAGCAGTAATGTTGTTGGTAGAAACAAATAAGTATAACAATGCAGCAGTAATGTTGTTGGTAGAAACAAATAAGTATAACAATGCAGCAGTAATGTTGTTGGTAGAGACAAATAAGTAGAACAATGCAGCAGTAATGTTGTTGGTAGAGACAAATAAGTAGAACAATGCAGCAGTAATGTTGTTGGTAGAAACAAATAAGTAGAACAATGCAGCAGTAATGTTGTTGGTAGAGAAAAATAAGTAGAACAATGCAGCAATAATGTCGTTGGTAGAAACAAATAAGTAGAACAATGCAGCAGTAATGTTGTTGGTAGAAACAAATAAGTAGAACAATGCAGCAGTAATGTTGTTGGTAGAAACAAGTAGAACAATGCAGCAGTAATATTGTTGGTAGAAACAAATAAGTGGAACAATGCAGCAGTAATGTTGTTGGTAGAAACAAATAAGTAGAGCAATGCAGCAGTAATGTTGTTGGTAGAGACAAATAAGTAGGGCAATGCAGCAGTAATGTTGTTGGTAGAAACAAATAAGTGGAACAATGCAGCAGTAATGTTGTTGGTAGAGACAAATAATTAGTACAATGCAACAGTAATGTTGTTGGTAGAGACAAATAAGTGGAACAATGCAGCAGTAATGTTGTTGGTAGAGACAAATAAGTGGAACAATGCAGCAGTAATGTTGTTGGTAGAGACAAATAATTAGAACAATGCAACAGTAATGTTATTGGTAGAGACAAATAAGTAGAACAATGCAGCAGTAATGTTGTTGGTAGAGACAAATAAGTAGAACAATGCAACAGTAATGTTGTTGGTAGAAACAAATAAGTAGAACAATGCAGCTGTAATGTTGTTGATAGAGACAAATAAGTAGAACAATGCAGCAGTAATATTGTTGGTAGAAACAAATAATTGGAACAATGCAGCAGTTATGTTGTTGGTAGAAACAAATAAGTATAACAATGCAGCAGTAGTGTCGTTGGTAGAAACAAATAAGTATAACAATGCAGCAGTAATGTTGTTGGTAGAAACAAATAAGTAGAACAATGCAGCAGTAATGTTGTTGGTAGAGACAAATAAGTAGAGCAATGCAGCAGTAATGTTGTTGGTAGAGACAAATAAGTGGAACAATGCAGCAGTAATGTTGTTGGTAGAAACAAATAAGTATAACAATGCAGCAGTAATGTTGTTGGTAGAAACAAATAAGTGGATCAATGCAGCAGTAATGTTGTTGGTAGAAACAAATAAGTATAACAATGCAGCAGTAATGTTGTTGGTAGAGACAAATAAGTAGAACAATGCAGCAGTAATGTTGTTGGTAGAGACAAATAAGTAGAGCAATGCAGCAGTAATGTTGTTGGTAGAGACAAATAAGTGGAACAATGCAGCATTAATGTTGTTGGTAGAATCAAATAAGTATAACAATGCAGCAGTAATGTTGTTGGTAGAGACAAATAAGTAGAACAATGCAGCAGTAATGTTGTTGGTAGAGACAAATAAGTAGAACAATGCAGCAGTAATGTTGTTGGTAGAGACAAATAAGTAGAACAATGCAGCAGTAATGTTGTTGGTAGAGACAAATAAGTAGAACAATGCAGCAGTAATGTTGTTGGTAGAAACAAATAAGTGGAACAATGCAGCAGTTATGTTGTTGGTAGAAACAAATAAGTATAACAATGCAGCAGTAATGTTGTTGGTAGAAACAAATAAGTAGAACAATGCAGCAGTAATGTCGTTTGTAGAAACAAATAAGTAGAACAATGCAGCAGTAATGTTGTTGGTAGAAACAAATAAGTAGAACAATGCAGCAGTAATGTTGTTGGTAGAGACAAGTAGAAAGACACAGATCTCTGAACACATGTAGGGTCCGTTGTTTCAACACTGAAGAGCGAAAACAGTGCAGAACTAGGTGACCTAAGGCATCTAAAAGCGTTGCAGTACGTAAGGTTCCCGTCACTTGGCAATGTGCCTGGAAATGAAGAGACTAACAAGTTGGCAAGGAAGTTAGTCGACAGATCGTCCTCATTCAGTCCATAAATGCTCGGATCCCCTCCTCAGTAAATCCCACAGCGTGTGGCGGCTCACGACACCTGTTCTGTGTTTGTTTATTACACTTCTTTGGCTCCTGCGTAGTGTTCTTGTTTGGCCACACCTCTTTTAACTTGCTGTTCTCGCAGCCTGACCATGGTATTTCTCGTAGTGCATTCAGAATGTCTGCCTGGTCCATGGCTCGTCCACCTTCCACAGTAGCCCTACCTGCAAGCCTATCAGCCTGCGCATTCCCTTGTACGCCCGCATGCCCTGGCACGAAGATGAAACTAATCTTTGCCAGCCGAGACCGCTTCAGAGGCAGCAACCATTCTCTTCGGACCCACCTCATCTCTCTCCTCCTGAGCATACTCATTGGGTCACTAAGGACACAAGCCCGATTGAATGTCTGTGTCTCGAGCCATGTTATTGCTTCACTTACTGCCATGACTTCCATAGTCAGGCTGTATGTGGTCAAAGCAACATCGCCAGACTCTTCCTTCACAGTTTTCCCGCCGGCCTGAGCCATAAAGGCCCATGAACTTCTCACTCCTCGGAAGACCGGCCCATCCGTGTAAATGACAGCAATATCCTCTAAAGAATTCTCGAAGATCAGAGCCTGTACTTCCGCCTCCACAGCAGCTGGAATTTCTTATCTGCATTTCCTATCTAGTTAGATGTACACTGAAAAGGATTTTCATAACTCTGTTGGCACTTGCACCTACTCCTCGCCAGGTTCTAAGTTCTCAAGTGAACACACCTGCTGAAGAATGTCTTCGGCTTGACCCATCCACGACTTTCCTCTTTTTAACCTGCTGCCCTTTACCTTCTTAATTTTGCTATGCAGTTGATGTTGTGTGTTTGCATTGACTCTGAGATAGGCACGTGCTTGGCAAATTTGTATTCTGTCTCTCATAGTCGGAAAATCAAGAAGGTAGCGCATCACCCTGCATGCTGTATCTCTTGTACATCCAAGAATGATGCGCATGGCTTCGTTCTGTATCCCTTCCATCCTTTTCTATCTGCTTATGGCTGAGAGTCAGGATCGCCATCGCATACTCCAGAACAGAAAGGACCAGACCCTCGTAAAGAAGACATAGATGGCGCTGCTCACAGTTTGCCACCGCCATCACCCGTATCGCAGCCAAACCCCACTTCTCCTTTATCACCTGGTCTACGTGCTCAGTATAAGCTAGGCTTCGATCACATCGTATCCCCAGGTAATTCATCGCCTGCGTTCTTTCCATCGTCTTTGAACCCAGATTTACAGTTGGCGTTGGGGTGTTGACAATATGGTTATTTAAAGAGAACCATGTCACTGTTGCCTTTGTTGGGTTGACCATTGCCCCAGCTTCAACACACAAAGTGCTTATGCGATTTAGATCGGTTTGTAGTTCCACAGCAACCTGATCTCTATCCTTACACTGACGATACACTAAAACATCGTCTGCATGCGACAATGTCCTCCCCGGTCCTATGATTTGCTCGCTGGTGATTCTCATAGTGTAGGCGTTGAAAAGCACCGGAGGTAATGATGATCCCTGTGGTAGGATATATTGTTGTTGGTTCTGAAGTCCCAACTGCCACATCTAAAGACTACTTTCCGTTGGAAGAGGGCTGCAGCGATCCAACTAAGGAGGAAAGGACTTATCTTGAGTTCAAGAAACTGAAACATTAAGAAATCCTACGGTACTCTGTTGTACTCGTCCTCAAGATCAATCGCTGCAGCAAATGTTTCAATGCCTGAGTGGAAACCTTCATAGACATCATGGGTAAAAACTCTTGCATTGGTCCAGGTTTTTCTTTTTGGACAGTACCCTCCCATGGTAGATGGAAAAACACCTTGCCTCTCCAGCTGGCTTGATATTTTTCTGGCAATTAACTTCTCCAGCAGCTTTCTATTGTGTTCTGCGTGGTTATTACTCGATATCCCTGAATTTGTGTGTGGTACTGAACCGTGCTATTATCTCTAGTAGAGTATCTGATGTCCTTTCTTTCATATCTTGTATTTTTACTAGCTGTTTTTCATTTTCAGCCTTTAAAGCAGTCATTCGAGCGACATTCTGCTTTGTCTTCTATTGAACTTGCTTCATTTCGTCCAGGATGCGCTGAACGGCCGTTATCTGTATTTCCTGCGTCTTGTCTTTTTCTGCTTCCACGCCGTTGAACTTTGATCGCAGGTCCTTCAGTTGGCCTTCATGTTGCGCTTTGTCGCTTTTTGTGAGTCGATTGGTGGCCTCGTACTGCCTCCTAGCCTCTTTATAGCGCAGGTTAGTTTTGGTTTGTCTTCTAGTTTCTCTAGTTCGTTGTCGGTATACATATTGATGTCGTCATATCTTATGCCATCTGGCCATTGAGCGTTGTTTTTTTTAATCGTGGAAACACAGCCTTGATTTCTTTCACGGTCACTGTGTCTTCATCCGAAATGTTTTGGGCCTTGCACATATCTGAGGTAACCTCCTTTGCAAGATTTCGGCCTCTCGTGTCTGTCTGGTTGCTCAACTCTAGATAGCGTTCGAATAGGGCTTTGCCCTTGTTCTCGTCAATCCTCTGCCAGATTAGGTCAGCACCTTGGAAGTCAGGAATACTCTTATTCTTGACTACCCCACTCATGATTTTATGTAGTCGCCAGAACAATTTCAGTGACTTGTCTGTGCTTACTCTTTGACGTACACCCTGCCCATTTTTCACTTGTAACCACCGTAACCTGTTTTTTGTGTGCATCTCTCCTCTCTCTCTCTCTCTCTCTCTCTCTCTCTCTCTCTCTCTCTCTCTCTCTCTCTCTCTCTCTCTCTCTCTCTCTAAGTGCATGCAAGGACTAGGATGGGAAACTTTTCTTCTTGGCTTTTTACCATTTCCTTACAGCACTACGCTTATCCACCCAGGCCTTTTCCACCTCAAAATTCCACCAAGGTGGCTGCTTCCAGCTTTTTTTTTTCCTGCACTGAAGCTGTCTGCGCTTCACGCGCCTGATTGTACTCACCACATCTTGCCCTGTACTGTCACACTGGATCGTCTTGACCGTTGACTTGTGGCTTTCTCCACCAATATGCTGCAAGGTTGGTGGTCGCTGCCTTGGTACCCTAGGACACCCCATCTACACACTGTAGTGAATAAAGGAGAAACTAGCGCCAGATCAATAAACCTCTCCTCATCACCTGGACGACTTGCTGTCCTGGTGACACAGCCACCGTTGATACAAACCAGGTCCATGGTTTCAAGTGCAGCCTCGAGCTCCTCCCCCTATGTGTTGGAGGAAATGTTTCCCCATGATCTGCCTTTAGCGTTGAAATCGCCACAGAAAATACAATTTCTCTCGTGACCTAATATGTCACTTACACACCGCTTGTCGCGAAAGAGAATCGCCATTCACAGATGTCGCCTATTATAGAAACATTTGAAGCCGGCAATTTGGAGTAACTGACAACCTCAGTCTGACATAGACATAACCTATGATGAGACCAAGAGGCTTATAAGAAGCACTTGTAGAAGCAAGTGTGAAATCAGAGCATCCAAGCCACCATAAAGATTATGCATGTTGCCAAATCCACCCAAGTGAATAAGTAGTAATCTACAGACTCCGCAAAGGATATAACAGGGCGAAATAAAACTTTTAAAATAAACTAAATTTGGGCGATATTGATTAAAACATCTGTGGAACTGGGAAGTGACATTTCCTGCAAGAGTGTCTAACATATGCAGAACATAGACAATTACTTTGGCTTGAATTTCCTTCATTTGAGGACAAGTTCTTTGGAAATATCAGCAGCCTCTAGTTGACTAGTGCTACTGTTTCAAACTATGTTCAAAATGACATCTGACGGTGTTAGAAGGAGAAGGGGGAAATCCAAACATACACACACCACATTTTTCTGTTTTATATGAATTAAATAGTTGAAAATTGTAGTAACAGAGAGCGTAAAGAAAGGACTCCTTAAATATCAAGAAAACAGTAACAATAGTAATGTTAAAGAAACAGGTGACACCCAAATGTGAAATAGAGATTGAAGGGAAAATTCGTCACCAAGTGGATAGTTTTAAATATCTAGGGACATTTATAACATCAAATGGAAGATGCACAACAGAGATCAAGAGCAGAATAGGGCAAGCAAAGGCCGCATTTCAGAAAATGAAGAATATCTTATGCAATAAGTCACTATCATTGAATGTAAGAAAGAGAGTGCCGAAGAGCTATATAGAACCTGTTTTGCTGTATGGCTGTGAATCTTGGAATATACATGAACAAATTAGGAAGAGATTGGAAGCAACAGAGATGTGGTTCCTTAGACGAATGTTGCGAATTCCTTGGGCTGCCAAAGTAACTAACAACAAATACCTTAAAGAGGCTAACGAAACTAAAACATTATATACATCAATAATAAAGAGACAAACAGCGTGTTTTTGGTCATGCTATGAGAAGAGATGCGCTGGAGAACATCGTGAAACTGGAAAGATCGAGGGGAAGAGAGGCAGAGGCAGACCACGAGAAATGATGCTGGATGGATTGCGACGGTGGCATGGAGGAATATCAACGTCAGAGTTGATCCAGAAAACCAAAGACCGAGATCTGTGGAAAGTAATGAACGCCTACGCCAATCGGCATGGCACTTGGTGATGATATGAATTAAGTAATACTACTACTAGTTTATTCTTGTCTGACTATCTCATGTGTTTCTCTACCCTCTCCCAAGCCCCATGTCTATCAGTGAAGAGATATCTAGTGGAAAAGTACCCGTACTTGGACCCTTTCATGACTTGCTGTGTTATCTCTAGGGCTAGATAAGTGCACTCTTGTACGTGCACCCAGTCACACGCGTACACATGCTCCGTTGGCATATTGTGTTACTTGTAAGCTTCATGGCATTAGAAACAGCTGCGGCTGCCAATGTTACTTGAAGAGGTGGTACCACCTTCATTGAGAAGTGCCTTTAGTTGTGCCCGTGGGTGGTAATTCCATTAACTCGTGCAGTGCCTTTCCGGAGCAGAGTTCCATCCTAATGGAGGGCCTTTACCATACCGGTATGGCTGAAAGGTCTACCCAGTCTGATAGCCTTGCTACCAGAAATGTCATCTAACCCCTGTCGCTAGCGAGATATATAGGCCGGGACTACGTAGATGCATTCATCATTGGTGCGCATTGGAAACATTCAGTATCTTCTGAGAGAGACCTGATTATGCTCCATGTGTGAGGACGTCAGTAGCCGTTGATAAACCAGTCAATCAATTAATCAGTCAAATCCATAGGATTCATGGCTTGCAGTGGCTACATCACCAGTCGAGTGACATTTGGCCAAGAAATTATGATCCTGGGAATATATCGCCAATATACCGCTATGCGTGGACTTAATTACGACACACTGCCATGGCATGGACCTGCTAACTGTACCTGACCGCTAACTTCATGGTGGTTTTCAGGGAACAGTTGGCGAAAAGGGATTATTTTGTTTAACCTTTTATCGGACAGTTTTGATTCATTGCTCTGTATTATCTTCCGCTAACTGAATGTTGAATTTAGTTGCACTTGGGGCATTTCCACACATGCTCTGTCCCCGTCTTCAAAAGCCAGCGAAGAGTTCCCATATCGATTATTCTTATACCAGTTTGACGAAGTCTTCTTTTCCTCCTTCTTTTCACCAACTCTTTGAGTATCGTGTAGACCCTGCACTCCATTCTGAGAGTCTTTCCAGCGAGCTGCACCCTCCACCTGATCCCAGAGAGCCTGGACCACATCACCTTGATGATTGAGTAGCTCTCCAATGGGAGGGCCAGCAGCAGCTAGTCTGACAGCTTGTCCATGAGCTCGTAACCATCGTCATTTGCCAGCCATTCCACTGGGAACATGCCATTGTCCACTTTCCGAAGCATATTCTGTGAGTTCGTTATCAACACATCTGGCTGTTTTGCCCTTCCAACCTTCGGAAGGCTGAACAGCCTCAACTTCCATTCTCGTGGTAGATGTTTAATAGCATTTGCCAAATCCCCCCTCCCCCTTAAAAAAAACAACAAAACAAACAATCTTCCGCTGTTAAGTAGCAACTGAAGATATAGCACAGTTCCTGGACTGTGTCGTCTACAAGGCGGATCACGCTGACGGCATGTCGTAATACTGCCTTTATCTATGTAACTAGTATCTGTCCACATGTAGGCCATCATGTGTGACCTACATGTACCGGCGTTTCAAGTTTTCCCATCTGGAGTCACCGGGGCTGCCCTGTACGTTTGAATAGTATAGCCTAGATATAGTGTATCCGTATGATTAATGGTCTTCTTCTAGATCCGTGGCCTTCTTCGGCTGTATACACAAACCGGTAGCTGATTAGACTTCATTATCAGAAGATGCCCTCAGCGTTGTAGGTGTTATCTCGCTGTGCTGTCAGTACATGCATGTCGTCATTTCTAATTCTGTTTCTTCAGAGGAAACATTTCGAATATAGTCAATGTCCTCTGTTACCATTTAGCAACACTGGCATGTTTGGAAAGGTATAGTTTAGTTTAGATTAGTCGTCGGATCAACATCACGGCTCACGGTTTAACCCGTAAGTGCTCCGTTTTCCTCCTAACTCAAACCTGAGTCTGGAGAAACTCAGCTCAATGCACGAACTCCGTTGCATCGGCAAGGATCCTGAAATACTTAGGGTAGATTTTTCACTCGAAATTTTGCCCGGGCAGCGCCGTTAGGCTACTCTTTTTCGATTTCCAACCGCCAAAGGATTTTTTTTCGTGCGCAACAATACACACGGGCGTCCGATCTCACAACCCAGAGACAGGGGAAATTTTATTACTGGAAGTCCAGGTGGATTTTTTAAATAAATCCCGGTCCTTACTGGGGCCTGAGCCCGGGACCTCTAGCACTCGAGGCGGCACCATACCTCGAGACCACTCAACCCCCCTTGGAAAGGTATAAATCGTTAGTAGAGATGTACTATTTATCACTTACAACATTCACTGCATACTGAAATTAAAAAGGTTATGAGCAGCAGGTTAAAAAGATGAAAGTCGTGGATGGGTCAAGCCGAAGACATTCTTCAACAGGCATGTTCACTTAAGACTTAGAACCTGGCGAGGAGTGGGTACATGTGCCACCATAATTATGTACATCCAACTAGACAGAAAATGCAGACAAGAAAATCCGGCTGTTATGGCGGCGGAAGTACAAGCTTTGATCTTCGAGAACTATTTAGAGGGTGATGCTATCATTTACATATATGGATCGGTCGTTCCACGCGTGAGAAGTTCATGGGCCTTTATGGCTCAAGCTGGAGGGAGAATTATAAAGGAAGATTCTGGTGCCTTTGCTTTGACCACAAGTAGCCTGACTATGAAAGTCAAGGCAGTTTGTAAAGCAATTACCTGGCTCGAGACATAGATATTCACTAGGGCATGTTTCCTTAGTGACTCAATGAGTATGCTCAGGAAGATAGCGATGGGGTGGGCCCGAAGACAGTGGTTGTAGTCTCTGGGGCGGTCGCGGCTGGGGAAGATTAGTTTAATTTTCATGCCAAGGCATGCGGGTGTCCAAGGAAATGAATAGGCTGACAGGCTTGCAGGTAAGGCTACGGTGGAGTGCGGACGAGCCATGGATCAGGTTCACATTCTGAATGCTCTATGAGAAGTAAGTCGTTTTCGAGAACCAAGTGATGACTGTGAATATACAACCATGGTCAGACTGCGAGAACAGCAAGTTAAAAGAGGTGTAGCCAAACAAGAACACCATGCGGGAAGCCAAAGAAAATTAATCAACCAACACAGAACTGGTGTCGTTAGTCGCTACGCGCTGCGAGATGTACTGATCACTATTCTGAGCACTTATGGACTGAATGGTTCGGTGTGCAATGAGGTTGATTTGTCGACTAACTAACTAACTTATGAAACACACTTATATATAGTTACTTCTTGTCGAAGATACGCTATTTATTACTATCACTTATTGAAGTTATGCAGTTTATCACTTATATAAGATATTTTATTTATCACTTATCGAAGATATGCTATTTATCACTTATTGGTCGACTTCTATACTCGTGCTTTATGTCACCTTATCGTTATAATGCATACACAGTGCTATCAAGGTTGTGTGTGCACGCACTAGTCGATATGTGTGAGATGGTGGGACTTTGCAGGGTTTCGTACTATTAATCTTATCTGAAACATACGTTATCTGGTGAGGCATTGTCGTCCTGTAAACAGTATGTTGATCTGTGCATGTCGGCACATTTTAACCAGACATTGCTGTTTGAGAAACTGCGTCTTTGGGTTGATGCTATCCACAGACAAGTTGTATATGCTTGTAGCAGGGTGGGGGTGTTAACATTGATGCTAGTCTTTGAGAAATACAGCCACTAGCAATGACAGACACTGGTAGAAGGCAGGATGAGAAGGCACGATGATGCTGATTTCTTCTTCTTCTTTGTCACAAGGTTATGACAGATAGAAGTGGCTGTGGTTGTGTCTAGAGGATGTCAATGTTAATATTGTGTCAGACGACTGCTCAACAACGATGAATCAATATAGAACACATAATATTTTAATTCAAAACAAACCCGATGCTATAACACTCTTCAGGAAACTTCAACAGTGAAATCTATCTAGATTGAATAAGTGCATGTCCACCACACTCAGATTAGAATATAACACAGTAAGCTCCTGTGACCACACTATTGCCATCTACTGGCTTTGCACAATACACTATTATTCTTTTTCTCCGCCCGTGAATCTAACCACCTCCTCTGAGTCTCTTCTTTTTGGACTTAGCTCAAAACACTGAATTGCCTCGCACGTTACACTACCCCCTCCTCAAAGGAAAACATAGTTTTCAAATGATGGGAGAGTAATGCCTCTCTACATTTGTGAACAAGCAACGATGCGTGAGTAGCAGTAAGTATGTCTACCTCATACTCCATCTCTTGCTAATTTCAGCTACCACCTTAACTAAAACAGTAGATAACCTCAAGTAGCCTAACCCCTTCCTCCTCCATACAAGAAACTTCGACATGTTTCTACTCATAACCTCATGGAGATTGCATCACATGCACCTTTAACTGGATAGCTAACCCGGTGTAGATTTACACGAAAATGAACAAAAAAATGTTGATGTGCTATACAACCCTATAGTCCTGTATGGGTGTGAACAATGCGCTGTGTCACATTTAATTAACCAGTTCATGCACTAACTATATAGTCATTGTTTCATTGAACCATGCCCTTGGTGATTTCTAGACAAGTCTGCAATGGTGTTTTATTCACCCCGTATGGGCATTGGAACAAATGCATACTCCTGCAGCAATATACTCCATCGATGAACATGTGAGCTCTTCATTGTTTCTGTACATACAAGTGTCACTGGTAGGTTATCTGTCGACACAATGACTTATCTGTCCTTTGAGCACCTCCACCGTTGCAAGCATAGACTTCATAATCGCTAGGGCCTTAAACTGCAAACTTGAACCTATAGTTTCTGGTGGCAAGAGTTCACTGCTGACCTGTAGCACTGGATGCACGACTTGATTCTTCTCATGTGTAACACAGCCACCAGGTCCGTCGATGATGCGTGTACCCCTGAGAGTACATTGTAAGTCAAGATTAGAGAGATTTACAATGGGATGATTAAAAATAGCTGACTACATTTTGGTTTTGCCACGCGCTGCAGTGTTCACACCACCTTGTTGGGTCTGCCCTTCTGTGTCGTTACAGACAGCACTGATATGATGGCTGACACAAATTTCTTTTTGACAGTATTATAGAACTGTGTGATGTGTAACACTCTGTTCACATCTCTTATAATCTGAAACGTAAATTGTCGCCCCTTGTCAGGCAAAATATCATTAGAGCAACCCAAACTAGAAAGTACCGCTAATAGTGCTTCCGTTGCCGCTTCTGTTGTACTGTGTTCTACAGGTAAGGGGTCTGACCATCTAGTGTACCGATCAATCATGGTCAAGATATACCTAAGATACCTACTGGATATCACTAACACTGGGTCAGTGATGTCACTAGCATCCTTTTGACACCGGTGCACAATAATATTGGGACACGACTCTATGCCCTGTACACATTATCCCCATGTTCCCTGCCAATGAAATATCATGAGCTGTTCTCTTATTCAGTTATTCTCTATATGCTGAAGGTCTTGCCTGCTTATCGTCTTGCCGTCTGACAAATCGCAAGTGAGACTATTATCCTTCCCTTCGATGTCCTCCATATCATTCTTTAATCGCTTAGATTCTGAAGTGCTATACACCTGAAAACATTTGTCAAGAGTGATGTCTTGTCTTTGACAGTCACTAAACCTCTGTTTTAGATCAGTCTTCTCTTGATCCATGGTGCTTATTATTCGTAATTGTCTGGTCGTGCCCTTCAAGTGTCGCCTCTTCAGCTATTGTGTCTAATCTAGTTTGTTCTCTGGTAACTACCGTGGTACTTCTTACACCATATTTATTGTACCAGTTACCAATTTCCTCTGTACATGCTTTGACTGTTGGTACATTTCCAATGATTAAGTCTGTGACTGGGGAGTCCAGGACACATGCGGTCACTCTGCCTGTGATATATGGTGTTGTGACTATGATCACGGCTAATGAGTAAAATTCAATTGTCCCATTGAAAGTTATACAATTGACGTTTGTCCCTGTGTAAGCTGAAGGATGTACCAGACTTCTTCTGACTCCGATGGTCGCACAACCGGAATCCCCAAGAGTTAAAGCTGGACTATCATTTGCAAACCCGTGGTGCATATTCAGACTTTCTTCTATGTGCACTAATGATCCTGCTGAAAATGGATACCCGCACATTAAGACCGGCTGGCTGTCTTTATCAAACAGAGGTTTGCATCCATCACAGCTCTCATTATTGAATGTCTCAATCACTTGGGCTGCATTTGAGTGCTCAGTATCCACCATCGTACATTGATACCAGAAGTGACCATTCCTTCCATATTTGAAATAAATAATGTCCTTCCTCCTGTTATTTGTTGGCCCACTGGATGGCTGTACATCACATTCTGCTGCTTTGTGCCTCCAACTTCCTCATTGAAAACAACCCTAGTAAAAATTATGTCATCTCTTAAAATTCCCCTTGTGGTATGGGTAACGTCGTGATTTGCCAAAATGTTTGCTACAGAAACCATTGTCTTGAGGTCCCTGTTGCTGATACCTGTGGGTTGAGTCCATACTTTTTGATCATGGTCTTATAACTGGATTCTGATCCTGTTTAGTATAGGCCGCACAGACTATTTCCTCCTCAATTTGTTTGCCGATAGAACAGTTTGGATATGCCATCATGTAGTTTTGTCCTAACCGGGACATTGTTTCAATGTTCTTTGGTTTACGTTCTTGAAAGAAAGCGAGCAAGTCTGTATTGCATTATGATTCTTAACATCCTTCTTGCCTCCAACATCAGGTCAACTAGCCGATCAAATTCTCCTTCTACTTCTACTAGCTCTGGCCATTTATTTAAGAGGTTCTTCAAAGTATTGACAAAATTGATTAAGTTCTGATTTTTTTTCTGGCATAAATTGTCTGAACTTCGTTCTGTATCCGTGTTCAGTCAGATTGAACTTCGTAAAGCAAACGATGATGTAGAATAGCATAGTTTTTTTTATTTCTGACACTGGTAAATTGATCATCGTATCCAATGCCTTCCCCATAAGATACTCACTCAGCCACATAGTGTACTCTCCTTCTGGGATGCCTAACACCTCAGCCGCGACTTCAAATCTGTCCAGCTTTGACTGGATATTATCTCCGTCTGTAAAGTATGGCAGTTTTAGTCGCCGTGAACAGTGTGAATGTCTTCTGCCTTTAAAAAGTTGACAGGGTCGACTTCATTGCACCGGGTTTTATCCCATATGGCTCAGTCTCTTTCCGCAGCGCGGAAAGCATCTCACAAAGCACGAACTTCGTAGCTCTAGCGACGACCCACAGGAGTCTCCTGAAAAATTTCATTCATGAACCGAAGGACGCAGCCCATAATCGATCCCACAACCTTCGGAGTGCAAGTCAAGCAGCTTGACCACTTCACCATGGAGGCTCCCAATGTCTTCTGCCTTAATCACTCTTTCCATTCGACGTTAACTCTAATTTCTTGAGTGCAATCTCCTTCTCCATCTCAAACGTATACTACTGTTTTTCAATTTCCACCATTTGTTTTAACTTTTCACGTTCTAGTTGCATTAAATTGACTTGTTTCTCTTTCTCTTCCTGTAGTCGCTTGGCTTCAGCTAACTTTTCTTTTTGTAAACGATGCTGGGCTTCAGCTAATTTCTCTTCCTGTAAACCTTTTGCTTCAGCTAACTTCTCATTCTGTAATCGTTTGGCCTCACGTTCACTCTGTCTTTCTTCTCTTTCCAATTGATGATATTTCAATTTTGCTTCTGCAAACTCCTGCATTTCTCTGCCAGTCAAGCCTAACCGTTTCCCTGCTTCAACATATTCCACTAAAGTAGGCATTTTAGTACTTGTGGACAATTTGCTGTCCGTCCTTCAACTGTAAAGATAAAGACGCGTCTGCTTGTCTTTGTGTAAATTCACACATTACTCAGTCACTCTGTAAGCAAATTAGTAGTACCAATACTCAGTCACTCTGTAAGCAAATTAGTATTACTGATAATATTACTCTGTAATCATTCACTCGTGGTCTAATGTGATTTTGGGTCACTATTCTTAGTAGGGTTCTAGTCTCCCACTCTTCCTCCTCTTTCCGAGTAGTGAGGGGGGGGGGGATAAAAATATTACCTATACTCCTTCAAATATGTAATAAATACTTGTAGAAAGTTCCTGGAATTAGTCACGCACGCGCGCGCGCACACACACACACACACACACACACACACACACACACATATATATATATATATATATATATATATATATATATATATATCCATCCACACACACACACAAATAGATGATATATGATTAGTGATGCCTATTTGACGCAAGACCACAGGCTGGTGACATGCAGATAGGTGATTACAGAGAAATAAAAAACATTGGCATCCACATACCTGTGTAACACAAAACGCTGTGCATTAAACCATGAAAACCAGCTGTATATGAGATGTCACGCAAAGATCACCATAATATATATGTCCAAAGAAACCCAATATCATATTTAAATATAATGAAAGAAAAAAAAAAGCAATCCAAAATCAATAATATACACAGATCTGACGAGAGACAACAGTGGTATAGGATATTTCTCAGGACAAAAAATGCCAAAAACCAAGCCAACTTGTCAGATTATTCCTCGAAGAATATCCTATGCACAAGGAAAAATATTTTTGCAATGGCTGCCTTATTCAGAGAGAATTCGCAAAAATCCCTATCAACCAAATACATGAGACCACATACAAATACATAGATAATCGTACAAAAATTACACTTAAGACAATGAAGGGCAACAACCAACAACGCCATTGGAGACAACATTACGATGCAGACAACTCAAAAGTACTTAGCTGTTTTTGTGCCCGGAACAAGGTCTGATCAGATTGGACTGCATCAGATGATGGTGCTTTTGCTGGAACTATATGCTTTCAAGCATGTTTTTTGGACTGACGACGACAATCACTTGTGAAAGCACAAGTGTTAAAGTTAATGTTTTTAGGCTCTGCTTTAGTCGTTCTCTCCTAGAATCGGTGGTAAGACTGTACGACTGCCTGGCAAATTAATGAAGATGTAGAAGTAATGTCAAACAGTTCGCCTCTGTTTAGCAAGGAACTGTGATAACCTGCCTTGTGGAGATGGCATCTACTTGATTAATTAATCTCCATTTCGACTCCTGGTTTGACGCACCTTGTGTGCTTGCTGTTGAAGTGTTTTTGCCGGATGAAATAACAATTAAAAACAACGAATAATTGACTGTCACCACGAATAAACAAAAAAAAAACCGTTGACTTCGTGAGTTCTCTCTGGTATAAACTATGTCACATTCAGAGCTGTTCGTCTGTTTACAATTGGCGACCCAGTTTCTCAGTCACTCATTTCGCCTTGTACACTTCCGATGTAACCTTCCACTATTTTACCCATCTCTCTCTCTCTCTCTTTTGGTCTCCAACATACAGTATTCGGCTGTGTTCTAAAATATCGCTCCCATTTTTCAGCGTCTGCTGTCTGGACCACCACTATCAGTGTTGCGAACAATAATCCGTCGTGGGTGGTGTGCACACATCTCTTTTCCACCTGCGCTGGCCTACAGCTGTTAAAGTTGACTCTGTTTATTCCCTGACACTTTTGAAACAAGTCTGCTAGCTGTGATTTCGCCCTGGGTTCTCCAGTGTCGACCCCCAGATAATCCTCTATGTCACAAGGTTATGACAGATAGAAGTGGCTGTGGTTGTGTCTAAAGGATGTCAATGTGAATATTGTGTCAGACGACTGCTCAACAATGATGAATCAATATAGAACACATAATATTTTAATTCGAAACAAACTCGATGCTATAACACTCTTCAGGAAACTTCAACAGTGAAATCTATGTAGGTTGCATAAGCACATGTCCAACACACTCAGAATAGAATATAACACAGTAAGCTCCTGCAACCACACTATTGCAGTCTACTGGCTTCGCAGAATACACTATTACGGACTCTTCTTCGTCCGTGAATCTAACCACCTCCTCTGAGTCTCTTCTTTTTTGGACTTAGCTCCAAACACTGAATTGCCTTGGACTATTTCCCGTGTCCAAACTCACTGAATGTCTGGCTGAGATTTCTCCCTCAGCCCATACATTGAATAACTTGCTAAGCCTCAGAACTCCACTTGTCTGAGAGCCACCAGGCGAAGTTGTCCCTACTCCACCAAAACTCAACTCCCATAATTTGCCCATACTTCTCTTTTATTCACTTTTCCTGGGACCTCCCAAGAAAGACCATTTAACCCTGATAGCACTTATCAGTTCCTATGAAAATTACTTTTAGAATTGTCCTTTGTTTTTTCGTCGACTAGCACTATTCGCCTTCCCACCGGTGATTTTAATCTAGACAAGTACGTGATATCCTAACCAGTTGTTTAGGGGCTTCCCCCATTAGCTGACGATTTATATTGATGTGTACGTGCCTTAACCATCACCTTGTCTGGGATTACCTCAGTTTGTTGAAGATTATGATTAACCCTCCTGGTCTCACATATGCATATTCTCTGACCCAGTTAACTATGATAATGTTAAACAATTCTTAGCTAGTACATTCACTCCAGTTTTTCTTAAACACACGCACGCACGTTACATTCTTCTTCTTCTTCTTCTTCTTCTTCTTCTTCTTCTTCTTCTTCTTCTTCTTCTTCTTCTTCTTCTTCTTCTTCTTCTTCTTCTTCTTCTTCTTCCTGCTCCTCCCCCTCACCCCTCTTCATCTCCCCCTTCCTCTTCCTCTTCTTCTTGTACGTCTTCTTGTACGTTCTTGTACACGTTATTGGCATGACACCTGATGATGATGATGATATTGTGTTCACTCTTTACCTGTAGGCGTGTAATCTGTATAACAATATGTCTTTTAAATACTGTTCACTCTGTAAGCATGCTAGACACACGTTATCTGTATAAGAAGTGTTGTTTATCTACTTTTCACTCGGTAGGCATGCTATACACAAGTTATCTGTACAAAAATGTGTCGTTTATCGACTGTTGACTCTGTAAGCATGCTAGATACACGTTATCTGTATAACAATATGTCGTTTATCTACTGTTCACTCTGTAAGCATGCTAGACACAAATTATCTGTTTAGCAATATGTCGTTTATATACTGTTGACTGTAAGCATGATATACACAAGTTATCTGTACAAAAATGTGTCGTTTATCGACTGTTGACTCTGTAAGCATGCTAGATACAAGTTATCTGTATAACAATATGCCGTTTATCTACTGTTCATTCTGTAAGCATGCTATTGACACGTTATCTGTATAGCAATGTTTCGTTTATAGACTGTCCAAGTGCACACAGCTACGGTTATCCGCATATGATTCTTGTATATCAAACTGCATGGCAAACTAGGCCATGGTAGCGTGTGCATGGTGCCACTACTGATCAACACAACAGTCTGTGGCATCGACCCAACCAGGTAGCCAGCACACATAGTGCTGTCTCTGTTGGGACAGTGGCAAGGAGCAGATCTGATCATTATGCCCTGATCTACTGTATGTAAAGACTAGCATTCCGCGCCGCCTCTACCCACGGTGTGTACTGTAAAGGTATCTCTCCCCTTTACTTCAGTGAGCCGATGGGTTGTCACGACAGTGTGAGTCAGCCAGTGAGACATTACAATATACAGCAACCCTTTACACAGACGAGTTTCCGTAAAGCATAGCTGATGTTGGCAAAGTCAGTCAGTGGTTTTTGATTGGCTGATGTATTCACCCAGGGGGACCGATTGCGTTTTCAGTCTGCAGTCAGCACGTACAGTAGACGTTGTCATGCTGGTCTGAGTTTGTGTGTTTATGTCCATCATATCTGAGCGCACTGTGACCTGCCTCCCAAGTCAGTTGATTTCCATTGTAGATTTGTTCTTCGGTTGTGTATTCCCCGATGATGACCTTTGTTTATTGGAATTTCAAAATGGTGAATTCCCTTGGTGTACTTGAACACAAAAGCCACAAACAAAAGTGCACGATTTATTGCCTGGCGTGTATCGTTGCATTTCGTCAGGCGCATACTGCCGAGTTCATGAAGTGAACAAGTTCATACATTGGCCGACATACCTGGAACACGTAGTCACTATTATTGTCCGAATGTGCAGCATATGTTATCCCCACAGTGTTTGTTTCAATTTAACATATTTATTTCTTTGTGGCCTATTTACGTTCCTCTCGATGCTGAACTGTATCTACGAGGGGAAGTCAATAAGTAAGTCACAAATGGCTGTAGAAAAATAGCTAAATATGATAACAATTTGAAACGATTTTATGTTTATACATACATTGTCCCTTTATTTCTCAACATAATTTCCACCAACTTTGATGCACTTATCCCATTGTTTTATCAGTTCTCCCAAACCGGCTGCAAAGAACTGCTTGCTCTCACGTTTTTACTTCACATTTAACTTCGGCGTCATTCACGAAATGTCTCCCGCTAAGGTGGATTTTTAGCGGACGAAAAAGGTGGAAATCGCTAGGGACTAAGGTGGATGTTCCAGAACTTCCCACCTTAGTTGGTTAATTTTCTCCTGAGTTAATCGAGTCGTATGTGGTCTGGCATTGCCACGAAGAAGCAACTCTCCTCTAGTCAGCAGTCCTGGACGTTTTCTTCGAAGTGCATCTTGAATCATCGATAGAACTTCACAGTACGATCTAGAATTCACATTGAATTAACCTTGAATTTTTGGACACAAGGCGAAGAGGGATGTTTCCATTGCACTGAAGCACGCTTTGATTCGGGCTGGTAGTGATGCATCTATGATTCGTCCCCAGTAACAGTCCTGTTCAGCATGTCTTCTCCGTCATCTTCGTATCGACGGAGATCTTCTTCTTCTTCTTCGTTCATCCGGAGTTTTTTTTTCGGACGTGATTGCGTTGTGCCTGTTTACAGCAGAGCTGCGTTCTTGCGCCGTTAGGCCGACACATCCGACTTCTGCGGGCATTTGTTGACCGGGTTAACCTTCCCGGGGGTATCGACGGAGATGATGCAAGGACAAACCAAATCGGTTCAGTTTTGTGTACTTCCTCCAATTTTGTGTACTTCCTCCAAGGTACCCACCTTGAGCGCACTTTCTTAAATTTCAATCGATCATGCATTATGCTGTATGCTGAACCATGTGAGCACCCTATTGCAGATGCTGCAGAATCTTTCGTTACCCGCCTGTCACATCTAATCGTCTCCTCCACCCGCTGCACGGATGCTTCTGTTGCAATCTCAACAGGACGACCAGATCGGATTTCATCAACAATTTTAGAGCGTCCTTGAGAAAATTTTTTTACCCAGCTATGCACCGCTTTACAGGACAAACATTTGTCAGCATAAACAGGAAGCATTTCCTTATAAATGTCCTTTGCAGGCAGTCCTTTTGCACACAAAAAACGCACAACAGCACGTTGCTCATTGCTTGTACACTCCGTAAGTACAGTCGCCATTTTGTTTATGCTCTGCGCATGAGACACCTAGCGCCACCTGGCGAACGGGAATATAAAGTTCAATGTTGCTGTCACCTAATGACACCTGTAGAAAACACCAACTACATTTACCTGCCATCCCACAAAACTGTGTGACTTACTTATTGACTCACCCTCGTAGAACAACACATGGAAACCAGTGGATGTTGTCCGTGACCAGACATGTGTGTGAACACATTCACCTTCATATAGCAGCTTCCTGGCAGGGTTTCGCTCTCACCACGGCCTGTCGGAAGGGCTCTCGGTCTGTTTCCAGTTCTCCTGCCTGGTTTATTTTCAACGTGGCTTGTGACTACGACCTCACTCTTTAGACGGATTCACGTTGTCAGAATAAGTGAGCTCGCTACCACGTGGTACTCCAGCTGAAAGCCACCCCCCCCCCCACACACACACACACACCACACACACACACACACACACACACACACACACACACACGAGGTGCCCACGTATTGTAGAGCAAATGTCTGTAATTGATGGCTGAGACTTGCAGATCATACTCTCTTTCTTGTTCATCCTTTTAAGGTATCTCATCTCATAATGTTCCTCTTGCACCTTGCGGTGTCGAGGTGAAGTATAAACAGCGGGATAGGGCCTACTTATGAGCTTCATGTATCGATATTCCCCAGGACTCTGTTATTCCCTGCGTCCATCGTTTACATGGTCGGCCTCTTCCTCTGCTTCCATCTGGTCTGTATATCATTGCTTGTTGTGGTATACTGTTAGTTGGTAACCTATTTGCATGGCCAAACCATTTGACTTGCTGCCTTATAATACAATCTAGCGCAGCTATAACCCCCACTTTAGTCCTGATTTCTTCATTTCTGATCTTATCTTTTCTTGATGCATTCAGTATTCTTCTCAGGAATCTCATTTCTGCTGTCGTGATTTTTTTTTCTCTTTTTCTGTCATTGTCCAGGTTTGCCATTGGTAACATTAAGTTGGTAGGAAGATTGTGTTATAAAGTGCTTTCTCTTATTAGTTATTGATACATGTTTGTTCTTAAGTATTGGTGCCATTTGTCCAATGAGTTGGTTTGCCTTATTGCATCTATTTTCGATCTCGTCTTCTGATTTGCCATTTGATCATATACTTCCTAGGTACTTGAAATTCTTTACTTGTTTCAAAAGATGTTCGTTTAGGTGAATTGTTGTTATTGCTTCTTCTTTAGTTATAGTCATTACGCCTGTTTTACTTTACTTGCTAATTTTAATGTTATGTTCCCGACACATTTCTTTTAGACCAGAGGTCACCAAACTACGGCCCGTGGGCCGGATCCGGCCCGCGACGTCATTTCATCCGGCCCGCCGACGGTACTTTTTGTAATTGTGGTGTAAAGCTGTCCTGCTCTTGGAGCTTTTAATTGTTTACATAGCATCCGTAATGTAACAGCCACAGAGCTGTCGTAAACAACATGAATCACTGCTGTTCAATTCACAGATGACAATACCCACACCGAGCAGTGTCAGTAGCATGCTAATATGCAATCATTTCCTCACAAATGGGCGAGAAAACAAATGCGCATATGAGTGGTGCAGATGCAATTACAGCAACATTTTACCAGCACGCAGATTTGGCGAAAAACATGATGTATTCTAGTCACGCATGTGCTTCATAACACGAGAACTGGGGAGAAATGTTTTGTGTTTACAATGTTCTACATGTGTGGGAGTCTGGAAACATGCGACAGTGACGGCCTTGTCATTGGTAACTGACAGATAGATAGGCCGAGAGAGACAGATAGTGGGGAGATTGGGGGTGTCTGAGACACACAACTTTGGGACCAGGGTAGACCACAAGTCAACCGTCTTGTTCATGACCCATGTTGGAATAGACGATTAGCAAAATTGTGATCACTGAAGGTGACGATCTCTCTCTCTCTCTCTCTCTCTCTCTCTCTCTCTCTCTCTCTCTCTCTCTCTCTCTCTCTCTCTCTCTCTCTCTCTCTCTCTCTCACTCACTCACACACACACACACACCACACACACACGAAAGAAAGAAAGAAAGGAAATTTCTAATTACGACGTAAATCACTGGTCCCCACTTAGCTTGTAGATGTCGCGTTGTGTTTAAATGAAAGGGCGTTCATTTTAACGAGAACACGGCATGGGCGACTACATAAGTGTGAGAGGGGGGGGGGGGGCTGGTCGCGCGTCCATCTGAGTGCGCTGTTATATATGAAGTAGAGGTCAGCAGTGGAGGTGAAAGAGCGTGCTAGACAATACATCAGCTCCAAGCTACAGGTACACCGGCAGTCCCACCTGCCGTCTGCACACATCCGTCAGTGCCAGTCATTGCCCATCTAGTTGCAGTTGTCTCAAGGACTGCGAAGCACTTGATATTTCTGGTATGTGGAGATACTGGCTGGTTGCCATAGTGAACTCATTGACCGCACACCCCGCCACCGCTGTGACATAGAGGTATCAGTTGACGTTGGTAATAGTGTTCATCCCTGGATCTCTCTCTCTCTCTCTCTCTCTCTCTCTCTCTCTCTCTCTCTCTCTCTCTCTCTCTCTCTCTCTCTCTCTCTCTCTCTCTTTCCTTCCTTCCTTCCTTCCCCTTCCATGAATCTTGCCACAAGTTCCAGAATGACAACTGCATCTTACTGGTGTTTACGTTACGTTTTGAATGACACCGTACAATCTTTCCATGGCATTTAGATTACGGACTATGGCTGCCCAAAGAATGTTCAGCATTCTTCTGTAAAACCACATCTGTTTCTTTAGTAACATTTTGTTATTGCTTGTTTACTAATTGTGCAGGATTCAATCATGTGTTAAAATTGGTTCTATGTAACTGCCAGAATAAGTATTGTATCCTCCAGTTACAGAAAGTGACTGTCTCAAGATGCTCTTCATGTGATAAAATGCAGTTGTTGTTGATTCTATTACGTTCTTTATCTTTGCGATACATCTTTCTTTCCATGCTATTCCGTCAGTTTTGTCTCACCTGAGTAAAGCTCCAAATAGTGCTCTACCCATCTATCCATCTGCTGTTTCTTATCAGTGATGATTTCTCCAGTTAAGAATTTCAGTGGTGCACTTCTTTTAATTATTGGGCCGCAGGCCTTGTTTATTCCTTCATACATTCCGATGTCACTTACATTTTTAATGCACTTGCATTACAGTACTTGATCCAATAGTCGTGTGCACACTACCTGGCTGCCTTTTGCACATCCTTCTTAGCTTGTTTCAGTTCACTGAGAGTGTTTCGCGTTGTTCTTTCCATGTTTTTAAGAGAGCGATGTTCTTTACCATCAATCAAGGGCTGCAATGTCTTGCAGTTTGACGTAAACCTGTCCTGCCAATTATGATCCACAGTGCCCCATGTACCATTTTCTAATATATCAGCGACAGCGTCTTCAAGGTGCTGTTTGAACTCCAAACACATATCAGGATCTTTGGTGTTGATAAGATGAATCCTGGGGATAGATTTGTGTTCAGCTGTGTAGATTTTCTGTGGTCTCAATCTAACCTTTGCTTCAACTATAGCATGATCAGCAGGCTTGTCCATGGCAATGGGACAGTAGCCATGTCATAGCAACTTTAAAAAAATCCCTTTTAAAGCCTTTTATCCTTCCTTTTTCTTTATATACTTGTATCAATTCTTTATCTCGTGGTGGGACACCGGATAAATTAATAAATGCGCGCATGCGATCATATTACCAACGTTTCAATGCCCATTAAAAAAAAATTACTCGCATTACTTTAATGAAGATGATGAAAAATTCTCAAACCACATTCCGAATATTGTTCAGATTAAAGGAATGCTGTACATACATGAGAAATTATTTTTGACAAACTAGAAATTGATGGTACTACATCTCATTTAGATAACAAAGAACAAACAGCAACAATTCACCTAAACGAACATCCCTTGAAACAAGTAAAGAGCTTCAAGTACCTAGGAAGTATAATATCATCAAATGGCAGATCAGAAGACGAGATCGAAAATAGGTGCAATAAGGCAAATCAACTCATTGGACAAATGGCACCAATACTAAAGAACAAACATGTATCAATAACTACTAAGAAAGCACTTTACAACACAATCTTCCTACCAACTCTGTGCTACCAATGCCAAACCTGGACAATGACAGAAAAAGAGAAAAGAAAAATCACAACAACAGAAATGAGGTTCCTGAGAAGAATACTCAACGTATCAAAAAGAGATAAGATCAGAAATGAAGAAATCAGGACTAAAGTGGGGGTTAAAGCTGCTCTAGATTTTATTAGAAAGCAGCAAGTCAAATGGTTTGGCCATGCAAGTAGGCTACCAGTCAACAGCATGCCACAACAGGCAATGACGTACAGACCAGATGGAAACAGAGGAAGAGGCCGACCACGTAAACGCTGGACGGAGGGAATAACAGAATCCATGGGAATGTCGATATACGAAGCCCATAACCGGGCACTCTCACGAAGTTTATACTTCACCTCGACACCGCAAGGTACAAGAGGAACATGATGAGAGAGAGAGAGAGACATCTCATTTAATTTTGCTGTTATACTTCCTTCTAGACTATCAGTTGTTCAAAGTTATTGTTGATATTGACGAAGAAACTTCCAGCAGCATGATGAAGAAATATTGTCAGAACTTTCAGAAAATTATTGGAGAAAAACTTTGGCCATATTGCGGCAGTTCTTTGGCAGTTACTGCAGCATTCCTTACTGGAGTTGACATCAAAGCCAAAATAGAAGACATGGTTAAGTCAGTTGTTACTAAGAAGAAAGGGAATGTGGACACCAATAAATGGGCTAATGATTGGATCGCTTTTTCTAAGTATGTTTTTCCAACTGTTATTTCATTCATCAAAGATTTAAATCTTTCTTCTGAATCATCTGCTGTATGTGAAGTAGCAGGAATTGTAGAACAAATGCCGAAAAGTGATTTTGACTTATTTTTTGATCCTCCACCAAACAAAACACTTAAGTTTGATGACCCCAGAAACAAATGCCTTGAGGATGAAGTCACCATGTTTCAAAAATTACGGCAACCAACTTCACAACCATTAAATTATTGGAAAAATGAACATAGGTTTCCACTGCTAAAAGCAAGTGCGAAAATTGTCTTGACCATACCAGTGTCCTTAGCGGCAGTAGAGCACTTATTTAGTGCAGCTGGATTGTTGTTGAGTAAGTTACGAAAACGGATGTTACCTGCTCTCGTTATAAACTCTGTGTATATATCAGATGTGCATGTAAGATGAAAATTGCGGAAATGGTTCAGGGATTACCTGGATTAACTGAATTATTAAAAACAGTCGATCAGCAGAATATTGACAATGTGCTGAAAGAGCATAGTGACTCTGAAACAGAATAAGAGTGTCAGAATGACATTGAATTGTCATATTTAGATTAAACTAGTTTATTTATATAATCACGTTTTATGAAAGAACCCCCATTTGGAGACACCTCTGAATCTTCGCGCTGTTTGTTTCAAAACGGAAATCACGTGAAAATTTCAAAAAATGCCCGGACGTCTCTTGGTGAAGCTCTAATACTGTTAAAATCAATGAGGTAATCGTAAAATCAATGAGGTAATGTCGTAATTAATATACCGCATAAAAACTAACTTTGAAATCTGCTGTAAAATCTCCAGAACAAAAAATTTTTTGTTGGGTGGACATAATGATAAGGTTATATACTAAATCTCATCATTTTCCCTCAGTTGGTTACTGAGATATTGAATTTTATATTGAGGCCAAAAAAAAAAAACACACACACACACTATAGCCCCAAGAACCCATTGAAGCAGGCCGGCTGGGGCGGATTAGCACCCATTTGGCTGAGCTCGAGGCGGGCGATAGCTGATCAGTGACACCTATAGGTGTCTCCCACCGTCAGAGGCAACCCGTGGCAACCTTGTCTACGCCAATTGACAAGGATTTATAACCCGTAACTGCCGCCTCTCGCTTTGATTCCGAGACTCGTTAAGACGAGGGATGGAGTTATACTTCTCCATAGCACAAAGACGGCAGAATTATAGAGACCATGTGTTGCTAAACTTTACAACAAAGTATCATTATGGCTCCTGTACCATTGCGGGTGTCTGTCGGGTGTCTGTCGGTCTGATGGGTCGGGCAGTAGTCCAATAGCTTATAGACTTGTCCAAGTGCCTTGACGACTGTCATTGGCGATCATGTTTCCTCCACATTTTGCGATCCCCAACAGTTGTGTGTTGATATACTTCCAATGTGTGACAGAGGTCAAGAATCGTGTTTTACTCAGGCAGTCTTTCTATAAATCTTCCCTGTTCTCACAACATGGTCCAGTTTGTCTCATCTCATAATGTGGCCAAATCATAGCGACTGCCTCTTTCTGTTGTCTTTGTATCATGGCCTCTTTCATAGCATTTATATGACTAATATTGGCTGTCTAGGGGATTTGAAGCACTCTTCTGTAAAACCACATCTCTGTTGCCTCAAGGGATATTTTGTTTTGTATGTTCACCAATTGTTCAGGGTGGATTCGCGGCTATAAGTTAAAACAGGTTCTGTGTAAGATACAAGAGCCCTTTTCGTAACCTCCATATATATATATCCTATGCTACATCTTGTATCTGATGGGACCATGTGTTGCTAAACTTTACTTTAAACTTTGCTTGCTGTTAATTTGGTGAAACCATATCATGCGACCGGACGCAAGAATTGTTGTAAAGATGACATAAGTCAGGATACGTTCATTTGTTACCTCTGTCCCATATGGGTAAATATTTGAGTTTTTGTACGTGCTGAAAATTAATACCAATGATTTTATATTTAAGCATTATCTGTTTTGAAATTACCATTGCTTCTGTTTTCGTATTATTCAAGCTAAGGTCCATTTCATCCACTTTGTACAACTACTTATAAATAATTATTTCTGACTTGTTGCTATCATTAGCGTCATGCGCATTTGTTAGTCTGTCCACCAAACTTGCTCCCTGGCATATGCCAAGTCCTGATCTTGTCGGCGAAATTACCTGCGGTCAGTTTCAGGTCAAGCTATTTGCCTTCGGTCAGTTTCAGGTCAAGCTATTACTTGCTGTCAGTTTAATGTGAGGCTAGCCAGTGGTGAGATTCGTTGTTGACCCACATTTCTGGGTCAGACCTCAGGTTTGCCAATGACAATAGGTGGTGATTGGGACACAGACGGGAGGAGAGATATAGATACACCTAGCACGGGTCATTCATTACAGCTTCAAGATTCACCGGCTGAAGATGAGGTAAAAAATACGGCTTATGAGCTCAGTTTTACAAGAAAGGACAAGGTACTAGAGACAAACTCCGGCGTAATTGACAACTAACAAAACTGAACAAACAACGGAAATGAGATACCGCATTTGATATAACGATGTGTAATATATTTAAAACATAAAAAAAAAACAAAAAAAAAACAAGCAACTGCAGAAAAGAATGCACTAATTGGCCAAGTTGCACGCTGATATCGGGACAAAGGAACCCATTTTCACCCATTCTCTTGGAATAACCTCAAAAATGCCGGTTGAGGATATAGATCAGCTGCTTTCAACGTCGCGGGTTGGGGGACACTGGCTGGTCTGTGAAGTATGGAAGTGCGAAGAGGAAGGTGGATAAATCTTGGAACTGCTGTTAAGATTAAGTGGAAATATGTGAAAACATGGGATGACATGGGCTGCAGACAATTGGCGCCAAGTCTGTAGGTATGTTGGGTAAGATAGAGAACGTTGACTTTCAATGTTCCTGGTGTCACAAAATATATACAAGTATCACTGGGCGGGCAACTGAAACGAAGACATTCCAACAGAGAGCTACTAGTGGGGGTATTCATGGACGTATGAACGTGGTCTCCTATTTGTGGCTGTCATTGTTCACACCAAACATGTACACATACGGTTTGCCCCCGATGACATTTTGCTTGCTGTTAATTTGGTGAAAACATAGCATTCGACTGGACACAAGAATTGTTGTAAAGATGACATAAGTCAGGATACGTTCGTTTGTTAGCTCTGTCCCAGGCAGTTATTTTCTAACAACATTCTGGATAAGAAAAAATGAAGTTACTCTCGGATTGATGGAGTCCAAGTAATTCAAGTATCAAAAGCAGCAGTTAAGGTAGACGGACAAGGCCTTAGATTCGTACCGGAATACGATCAGCGTTGCCAGTAGTGGGTTGTGCTCAATATTTACATCTTAAATCCCGGAAAAAACCCTTAAATAATTCAATTTGATTATTGCTCGCTGGTCTTTAGGCGGCTTGATGTGCCTTGCCAGTCGAGAAGACCTGTTCATTCGGGGCCACATCGATTGAAGGATGTCAGTCGCGGCGATCGGGCAAATTTTGAGCTATAGCTTACGATGGGTGACGTTGTGATATTCTAGTGGGATAATTTGGTCGCGTCTAGCGTGTGCCGCGTGGTTTAGTGGCGACACACCAGCGTCACACGCCAGTGATCCGGGGTTTGATCCCGGGCCCAGTCAAGGATATGCACTACTGATGAGCTAAAACGAGAGCGAAACTCGAGTCTAGTGCTTCCATATTGACGTGGAAAAGGCCTCAGGTTCGTACCGGAATACGATCAGCGTTGCCAGTAGTGGGTTGTGCTCAATGTTTAAAGAGAAAAGCATGTTAGCTCCATTTGAGTAAAAACTCTGAGATGTCAACAAGCTCAAGTTGACTGTTGCTTTCTGTGAACTCATTCATATAGGCGTCTGAAGGTGTAAGGAGAAGAACTGCTCAGATTTGCATAGCCCAAATACCGTTGCCCTGTGACGAAGATGTTGCATGCAGTTTGCCGAGGAGAGGGCGAGTCGGCACCCTTGGACTTGGCACTAAGCCAGGCTGATGGTGTGGCGCCAGGCTGTGACATCAGTGTTACATTAGTGTCTTATCTCGGGCTGAAGCTCTACCTGCTTGCATCTGTATCCCCTCCCCTCCCCCAGTCACGTCCCGGTGTCTACATCCCTATTGTTTCTAGTATAGCTTGCGTGTAACCACAGACTTCACCCGTACTGACATTTGATGAAGGCCTCCGCTCTATATCCTTCTGAAAGGCTGGGACCCTGTCCTACTTTTCTGTCAGGTCACCTCCTTCTCCTAGATGCCCCGACCCGTCCTCGGGTTTGTGCAGCGGAGTTTAAATAGGTACTGTAAGCCCTTTAAAATCAAAACATCTACAATCAAAACCAAAATGATTAGACTTAATGACATAATACTGTCGTTTTGATTAATCCGTTTCAACACAAATATTAGCATATAAACACTGGTTGAACTCCTGCTCAGAATATGTCTTTCACCACTCTTACAACCGTTTTATTGTTAGTGGTTGATCTCCACCTCAGAGCAATACAAAATAGCACAAAATACAGCTTTACAAAACAAAATTACAAAAAATACATGACGTTGCGGCGACTAGCCTTCATCAGCAAACACATACATACAGAAAACACAACAAATATGTTAAAATGGTCTTTATATATTATATGTTGTGTTTTGTGTATGTATTTGTTTGCTGATGAAGGCTAGTTGCCGCAACCCTCTGCATTTTTCATAATTCAGTTCTGTAAAGCTTCATTACTTTGTGTTATTTTATAATGTTTACATTTCCACAGCTTTACCGCAGTTCCACTCATTTTATTCAAAGCACGACAGGATGCTGCCGATCATCAAAAAGTTGCCTCTCTCTGTCTCTCTCTCTCTCTCTCTCTCTTCTCTCTCTCTCTCTCTCTCTCTCTCTCTCTCTCGCTCGCTCGCTCGCTCGCTCTCTCTATCTCCCCCTCCCCTTTTTCCGTCGCCGAATGTTTCGGCCCCTTTAATTTATGTTCACTCTCAGGAGCAGACCCGTCTGGATCATGATTGGCAGACATTTATCTGTATCTGTCACGCAGCCTCTGAGAAGGTGAACACTGTGCACCTGGTGCTTCTGCCAACATTATTATTGCACCTTCTTTTGGCTGCGGGAAAGCCAACTGCTTTCCCCGGCCATTCTGCCTTTATTGTCGCCTCCACCTTTGTGGCTGGCCTGATCCACTAGAGTCAATTACCGGTGTCTGGCTATTATCAGGTGCGAATTTGTCCAGTTTTACAGTAGAGCCTACAACTTTGACCTCGATGTCTACAGATCGAAAGAGTATGAGAAAAGAGGAGGGCTCGGGGTGTCGCCGCCCCCTCCCACCTTATATTTCAGCGCCAAGTAGGCCTGGCGAGCCGGTCTCGCGCAACATTCTCCAGGCTTCTCTCATCCAATCGTCTCCCAGCTTTGCACGCTTTTGGGAAGGGTGGGGGGAAAATAGCTATTTTTAACTCTTATGTAGATAGGGCCAGCGAATAGAAGTACATGAGGTCGGTGGAAGAAAGGAACCGTACAGTGCATCACGGCCTGGGCACCGCTAGAAACATCCAGCTTCTAGACAGCAGACGGATTATATTGTGTGAAATACTGACTTCTCCGGTTTGTTGGTGAATGTTCTTCACATTTGTGATGTGTTATGCACAGTTGTAGCTATGTCGCCAAGACTACTACATAGAGTAGAACATCCTCATTTTGATCCAGGGCACTCGGATTGTCTGTGTTCATTTCGCTCAAGTCGCTGATGACGGATTGAAAATGTGCTTTCTTGCCATGGAGTAAGATCTAGCCGCGTTAGTGACAGTCAAGGTGGAATCTAAACTGCAGTATAGACCAGGCCATTGCTAGACTTCAGTTGTTGAGTCATTCGCAATAGAAATGTATCTAGGGTCCAATATTTGTATGTTAAGCCTTGCGGTCACAATAAAACCAAGTCAAATATAGTAGTAGCGACTTGTCGACAAGGGGCGTGTCAAGCTTTAGGCTGTCTCAAACAAACACGCATAAATGTCTCTTTACATAAACACATACTTGTTTCTCTTACACAAACACATATATGTCTCTGACTCTCACATACAAACACTTACATATCAGAGAGAGCCTACAGACGGACATATTTCCCAAGTGTGGCTAGTGTTACTTGGTTTCAACAACCCCAGTCCTATTGTGATTCATCATCATAGATTCAGGGAAATAATAAATATGTTATTTTTCAACGCGTTCAGGCAAGTGTGTGTGCATCAGTGGAATATCCTTACCTGTTTATCTTGTGCCTGGGATGTATCGATCTGTGGTCAGACGACAAACATTCTAAAACTGGAATTAAACAGCATGCCGAAAGCTTTATTGTAGGATAGGCTGTTAGAGACAGAAACTGTGGTATAATAATGAACACACTGCATTTCTTTTCTAACTTTCAAGCAACATACGATTGTAAGTGCGCGCGTGTCTGTTGACATTCTTACAAGCACACGCTAGTAGTATACCGTGTCCTGAATTAACACGTTGTGGTTGTGTGAAAGGAGCAGAGAGAGAGAGAGATTAATCGTTCACCCACACACCCTCTCCCTCTCCAGTTGCAGATATGGAGTCGGTGAGATGTCTAGCTTGACACGACTGCTGCAGATACAAATGCTTTACCATGGCAGGGAATGACCTTTTTACACATTTAAGGGCATATGGTGCTAAACCCTTATTTGTATAGCTCAGTCAGCACTGGGTTAGGCCGGCTGCCTGTCCTTCCCAAGACATGTCTTAGTACCTATTTAAGACTGGGTCAACCTGGGAACCAGGTCAGTTGTAAATATCCTTTAAGGTACAAAGATGTTTAATGGGACATTGACCAATGACGTCAGAGTGTTAGGCACAACCATTATTTAAGATGTTCACTGCTTTCCTCTCTTCCCATGTCTCTCCCTCAAACTGTAGTCTGTGAAACAGTCTGAACACATTATCTCCAGTTGTTGTTCATCACCTGTAATGTTCTAAGTATTGTGAATACTAGGATGATCATTGTAGAAGTTGGTTGCAAGATTATGAAGGTTTTAAATCAGTATATGATCCTGTGCTCATTATGTGCAGTTGTTGTACTGCTTGCCGTGCCAGTCCAGCCTGCCAGCGACAAGTCTCCTGACATTGTTCCTGCAGGTTTCATTCAGCCTGTAAGCGGTCTGTAAACTAGACCTTGTTATAACATACTAGACAGTTGTCTTCAGTGACGTGTGATCATAACGCATCAGAGACCAAGTGCTGTTGAAGATTGTAAGACCTGTACTATTCCAAGAACTGGCTGAAGTACATTACTCCTAATGCCCAACTCATTGATGTCTGTGGGTTTATTCAATGGCTGATCAATTCGGATACCTGTGTAACACTGAAGCGCCGGGAGCTCCACAATGTCTGTATGCATCTTTTCAGGAAATGGGCATCAAGGACGATTTTCATGAAAAGTCCATTCTTGTATGCATTGATGAGCTGTGTGGACAACAGACAGATAATGTGAGTAATTTCATTGTGTTTTACATTCATTATGAAATTAATAATCATCATTCATTATCATGTGTTTATGGCAGTGCTTGCTGTTATCAGAAAACAGTTGCACAACAATCATGAGAAATTGTCATATAAAACTTGTATGTAATATTGTCATGGAAATTAGTTGTCTGTGTTCATAACAAGATTTGGTATTTTCTCCATGCAAGTTCTATGATGATTTTGTTTCTTTATGTTGTACTTACTATTAATGTTTGATACCCAAAATAAATGCTTTTGGTAACAAGACACATTACTCCAAATGTGTCACGATATACGTAGAAATGAATCCTCGTGTAGTGTATGGAATCATGCTGACCACCCAATCTTAGTGTTGATGCCATACGTGTGTTCCCAGCAGATAGGCTCAGGTGACAAATTGTGCTCATGTGAGCCTGGCGGTGGCGTTACGGACGCGATTCGTAATGCCGCTTACCGACGTTCGAAACACAACAGTGACCGATTTGCAGCACACCATGTCGCGCTGGTTTTAACGTGTTGATATGGGAGCCGTTCGTTCAGAAAGCAATGGCAAACTACTGAACGTAAAAACTTTGCCAAGACATAAACGACAGTAAAATGCTGATGTTGACTTCAACGTCATGTAAAGGATATGCAACTTTTACAAAACAAATGTGAACCATCCAAGCATAGTTCCAGATAGGGAGCAAATGAATGGAGCCAAACGATAAGCTGAACCCACGAATTATTCGACATGACAACTGTAGTAGGGAGAAAATGAATGGAGCCAAACGATAAGCTGAACCCACCAGTTATTCAACATGACAACTGTAGTAGGGAGAAAATGAATGGAGCCAAACGATAAGCTGAACCCACCAGTTATTCAACATGACAACTGTAGTAGGGAGCAAATGAATGGAACCAAACGATAAGCTGAACCCACCAGTTATCCAACATGACAACTGTAGTAGGGAGCAAGTGAATGGAACCAAACGATAAGCTGAACCCACCAGTTATTCAACATGACAACTGTAGTAGGGAGCAAGTGAATGGAACCAAACGATAAGCTGAACCCACCAGTTATTCAACATGACAACTGTAGTAGGGAGCAAATGAATGGAACCAAACGATAAGCTGAACCCACGAATTATTCGACATGACAACTGTAGTAGGGAGCAAATGAATGGAACCAAACGATAAGCTGAACCCACCAGTTATTCAACATGACAACTGTAGTAGGGAGCAAGTGAATGGAACCAAACGATAAGCTGAACCCACCAGTTATTCAACATGACAACTGTAGTAGGGAGCAAGTGAATGGAACCAAACGATAAGCTGAACCCACCAGTTATTCAACATGACAACTGTAGTAGGGAGCAAATGAATGGAACCAAACGATAAGCTGAACCCACCAGTTATTCAACATGACAACTGTAGTAGGGAGCAAATGAATGGAACCAAACGATAAGCTGAACCCACCAGTTATTCAACATGACAACTGTAGTAGGGAGCAAATGAATGGAACCAAACGATAAGCTGAACCCACCAGTTATTCAACATGACAACTGTAGTAGGGAGCAAATGAATGGAACCAAACGATAAGCTGAACCCACCAGTTATTCAACATGACAACTGTAGTACAGTCAAGGACCTTTCCCACTCTCTGTGACCTACTGGGTATATGGTGCTGACTCTATGTTTGTGTACACCAGCCAGCACTCGATGGGAGACGTGGTCTTTATTGTGTACACCAGCCAGCACTCGATGGGAGATGTGGTCTATATTGTGTACACCAGTCAGCACTCGATGGGAGATGTGGTCTATGTTGTGTACACTGGTCAGTACTTGATGGGAGATGTGGTCTATATTGTGTACACTGGTCAGTACTTGATGGGAGATGTGGTCTATATTGTGTACACAAGCCAGCACTCGATGGGAGATGTGGTCTATATTTGTGTATACCAGCCAGCACTCAATGGGAGACGTGGTCTATATTGTGTACACCAGCCAGCACTCGATGGGAGATGTGATCTATATTCTATACACCAGCCAGCACTTGATGGGAGATGTGATCTATATTGTATACACCAGCCAGCACTCGATGGGAGATGTGGTCTATATTGTGTACACCAGCCAGCACTCGATGGGAGATGTGGTCTATATTGTGTACACCAGCCAGCACTCGATGGGAGACGTGGTCTTTATTGTGTACACCAGCCAGCACTCGATGGGAGATGTGGTCTATATTGTGTACACCAGTCAGCACTCGATGGGAGATGTGGTCTATGTTGTGTACACTGGTCAGTACTTGATGGGAGATGTGGTCTATATTGTGTACACTGGTCAGTACTTGATGGGAGATGTGGTCTATATTGTGTACACAAGCCAGCACTCGATGGGAGATGTGGTCTATATTTGTGTACACCAGCCAGCACTCGATGGGAGACGTGGTCTATATTGTGTACACCAGCCAGCACTCGATGGGAGATGTGATCTATATTCTATACACCAGCCAGCACTTGATGGGAGATGTGGTCTATATTGTATACACCAGCCAGCACTCGATGGGAGACGTGGTCTTTATTGTGTACACCAGCCAGCACTCGATGGGAGATGTGGTCTATATTGTGTACACCAGCCAGCACTCGATGCGAGACGTGGTCTATATTGTGTACACCAGCCAGCACTCGATGGGAGATGTGATCTATATTGTATACACTCGATATTGAACTCTAACGTCAAACCAGCACTACTGGATAGGTCAGAAACACGGAGAATAACTAACACAATCACTGATCAACTGGGAACATTCATTCAGTCATGCCTGCCAAGAATAGGGTTTAAATTGTCTGCCAGAATTATTCTTGCAGAATTGGAGAGAGCTTATCAAATTTCGGCTAATCTAGAGGTCGCACGTTGATAAATCATGTAAATCATGTAACTAGAAACTTCTGTCTCTGGAATCCACTGGGACAACTTGGAATGTGACCTCAAAACGCCGTGAAGAGACTTAGAGACAGAGATGAACAAGATTGGGAGGGAGGGAAAGAGCTACAGAAGATGGCAAAAGGTAAGAGAGCCTCGCACGAGTTGTTTGAAGACCCTTGCTCCTTGGGAGATGGAGGAGGAGGAGGACACGATCGACTGAGAATGACACAAGTAAGAGAAATCAGATAAAACTACAAATAGTAGTTGACATAATGGACTGCAGAATACAGGAGGCAGAAAATTGTAGAAGGATCAGAACACACCAATGAATGCATGAATGGAAGCCTAGTGGCCGAGGTAGGTCTAAGATAAGCAGCGTTGCACAACCATCTACCGAATGTTGACGGTAGGGGCCTCTGCTTTGGACTAAAACCTGTACATAGGAAACTCGACTAGAGAGAGAGAAAGAGAGGGGGGGGGGCTACAGACTGTCGCGAACGTTTCGACTAGTGCAGTGGTTCTCAACCGGTGGGGAATCCCCCCCCCCCAGGGGGGAATTTCAGGGTTTCCAGGGGGGGGGGGGGGAAATGAAGACCATTTCAAGATCGTGTTAATACAAGAACCGATTACTTGACATAGTTTTTCCCTTCATACTTTACAGTTATGTATGTCTCGTCCTTCTAAAATAATTTTATAAAGTAAGTAGACCCACAAATCATGTTTTATGTGGATGTCTAGACTTGTTTTAGTATATGTTATTACATTTGCCTTCCACTTTTACGTATACTGTGTAAGGGTGAGGGGATTTTTAGATAGGAAATATGAAAGGGGGGGGGGGGGGAAATGACGTTCTGAAAATACGGTGAAGGGGGGAACGGGCCAAATTTTTTATAGGAAGGGGGGGGGGTGGCGTTCTGAAAATATGGTGAAGGGGGGAATGGGCCAAAAAAGGTTGAGAACCACTGGACTAGTGTATATCATCGAATAATTACAAGGGGAATAATATCACAATCACAAATATGTTTGTTTTCAATTTTCAAACTGTTTCCTACTCTTTGATAAAGATTTTGGATAACACGTTCTCTTTTATACACTGTCTATTAATGTCAACATACCTAGAAAATCTCCCCCATGAATGCTGGCGTTGAGTAGACTAGACAGTATGTACAAGGACATGCAACTGACTTGTAGACTGACTGGTATCGGGCTGGAACGTTTGGCTGTAGATAGACGTTCAACACCAGGACCACTCCTCAACGTTGATGAATGGTCAGCCTGGTCCGAAATACAGAAGTCTTGAAGTATAATCACCCTACAAAAGGCTTACAATACAAACAGACATATGTATTAAGCGCAGTAAATGTATCAACGTATGCGGGTGAAATATGTGGACATTAGAACACAGATGTGATTGCAGCATGCTAGTTGATAACCGCTGCAGGTATCAGCCACCGAGGACACCGCAAGTCGGACATATATTACTGTCTACACAGAAAGGGCTCAATTACTAAGAAAGAAAATCGGATGTTGGGAATGGCGTGACTTTCGGCAAATTTGAAACACAGTGACAAGGAACTGGTAAACACCAAAGAATAAACAAGACTTAGAGAAACCTCAAAGCCCTCACAGTTGCACATTTGCATGAATATGTGTGTGTGGTGTGGGAGTGTGTACATCATGAATCAGTTGTTGACATGTAAAAAGCGATGTGCAGATAACCAGTTCCACTCGTGCACTTATGTCTATGATATTTGAATACACTATAAAGAAAACGTGCGATTGCCGGGTGGCAGTGAGTGCCGTGACAAGAAATGGTAGGATATTATATCGTTGAAATGTCACAACTGAAGACAAGATTGCAGCTTCTACAGAACGTGAATTGCTTGCTTCTTGATTCCGACCAAGTTCATCTGGAATTGAGATTCTGCGCACTCTAGGCTGATTTCTTGTATTTCCAGCCGACTGACTGACAATCCAGCAGTCCCTCCTTTCATGATGTGAGGGGTTTCCAGCCGACTGACTGACAATCCAGCAGTCCCTCCTTTCATGATGTGGGGGGTTTCCAGCCGACTGACTGACAATCCAGCAGTCCCTCCTTTCATGATGTGGGGGGTTTCCAGCCGACTGACTGACAATCCAGCAGTCCCTCCTTTCATGATGTGGGGGGTTTCCAGCCGACTGACTGACAATCCAGCAGTCCCTCCTTTCATGATGTGGGGGGTTTCCAGCCGACTGACTGACAATCCAGCAGTCCCTCCTTTCATGATGTGAGGGGTTTCTGGTGCGGGAAATTATTGTAAACGTGGGCTGGCACACATGTCATTCTTTACCCGCCCCTTCCCTAATTTGTGAAGCCAGTTATTCCGGTGACAGGCTTTCTGGCCTCCGGGAACTCCTGTTTGCGAGATCATTGGCTGCTGCTCTTTGATTCTAAGTCCACGGTCGACTAATTATACTGCCCTGTATATATTATTTGAATTCCCTTTACCCCCGTCTCTTGCAAAATAGGACATCCGCATCAGAATAGAAATCACTATAAGTGCTGTGTCGTCTATTTCAGGCTCACGGTAATTCATCTTCTCCTAGGACATTTCTCTGGTAATGCACGCCCAGTCGGCTGTGAAGCGCTAGTAGTCAGTTGTGAAGCGCTAGTCAGTTGGCGCCATTGCATAGTAAGGTGAACCTGGCCTATGCGAGTGACGCTGAAGTCACGTTTTCACACCTTACAAGTAAAATACGGTCTGGTCTGCACAGATTGCCGCCTTGTCAGAATGTTTATGTTTGAGTGCGTTTTCTACTCTTACCATGTTCTCGCAGTGGCACTGTGCAATATGTGTGCGTGTAAGCGCTCACAACATCCACTAGATGTGCGGTGAACTGATTACGTTTTTATAATAAAACAGTACGCATGCATGCACGTAAGCGACCGACTTCATTCAGTATCCCAACTCTGCATGTGAAGTCAAGAACCAACATCACAGCACTCCAGACATTCCCATACGCGCTCTGTACTTCAATGGTATACATACCGTACAGCCAACTCAGCCCAGGTGAACACAAATATACCTGAATCTGGTATGCCTGTATCTGTCCATTGTTCTGTTGTCCCGTACATCTACTCTCCCTCGCATTTATGCCAGTCACAACTTATGAACCCATCCGTCCAGTGCTTCGGACTCAGGGGTTTTCCAGACAGCTGCATTTCCCCTTGTTGCCTTCACATAGTGGCACCTTGACTACCGGCAGCAGAACCCCGCCTGTCTTGCCGCACTATGCTGCTTGTGTGCACGTTTTCTCCATTGTGGCAGTCAGTACAAGACCCTTTACTCGCCTATGGGCGCATTGGGCATCAGGTACCTGACCCATATTATTTTAACAGATTGATTGGCACCCAGTGGGCGTGGTCAGTGACACGCCAGCCGCCGTTACTTCTGAAAACATGTACTGGACCCATTTTTGGCTGGGTCGACCCAAGTCAGTGAACAAATATCCGCCCGCTGCAAATTCGAACCCCAGAATCCGGGCCGGCAGACGAGAGCTTGTCACTGTGTCGCCGCGGCATCCATATTTCTCCATAAGTAACC